>JAMZAV010003644.1:0-59405 GCA_024449915.1 Sweltsa coloradensis | reverse complement strand
AAAAACGTTTTCACTTAAAACTTACACCCTAAAGCACAGATAGGAATACTTGAAGCTGAACCAGAAATTTTATAGCTGCATCTGCAATACAAAAAAATATGACAACAATATTTTCTGCGGAAGTTGAAACAACTTTGTTTACTATGTTCGGCGTCTACAGTGCAGTACTTTCGTACTTTTCGACTACATGAAGGATATAATGAATACTTTCTTGTTCTGTTTTCCTCCTTTGACAGATAAATACATTCTTGTTTCTCGTGCAAACCAATTTTTAAAATTTAGTTCACAAATATTTTCGTGAGAGTCTTCAAAGTCCACAAAAATTGCAATTGTGGGTGATCAAACGGGGTCAAAATAAAATAACTGAAAAATAAATGTTAGTGGAATAATATTGCCTTTTAGAGTACAAGTAGGCGCAAAAAATTTAACGTGATAAAAATGTAGGCTTAGTTCGAAAAGTACGATCGCACATTTTCGGCTCGAATCGTAGCATTCCCATGCTAATTTGATTAAGGATTTGGTCTTTGTCCAGTCGTTCACCCTGCTGGTAAATTACTGTTCAAGCATCACACGATCGACAAATCCATCGAATTTTCATGTACATTCCAAACCACTTTTTGACGATCAAATTTAACTAAAGCTTGGGAGATTGATCGAAGTATATGCGCATGTTTCTAAATAATTATTTTTTATATAAGCTTTTATAACCAATGTACTACAAAAAAAACTTTGGTTGCATGTGAGTTACTAAAACCAACTATACCTAATGAATATTTTGAAAATGTGCTCTAAGCGTACCCAAAACACATTCTAAGTTTGAAATACAAGCTTCAAGGTGATCAAGACTTAATCCTTGCGTCCTCGGAGCTCTCACAACAGTCGTACAGTTGAGAGTTTAGAAGTTAATTACAGTAATACAAATTTATTAACTAAAACGTTTTTCTCATCTTATCAATGATTCGTTTCACGTGAAATTTTCTAGTGCCATCGAGCATGCAATAAGGATTTCTCCAAGGCAATTATTGAGCCTTAATTTTGATCACCTTTATATCGTTATATTCAAAGTGTGTAGTAAAAAGGCAAAGAAGCATATCTTTTGTTACTTTAAAAAGTGTATAAATAAGAATTGCAAAATTAATATACTTTTTTTATCACATTTGTTATTTATGATAAAATGATATCCTGAAACGCCAGTTAGTTACACCCCCAAGGTTGAAACTAGACTTTCAGAATTATGAATTTATGTTTTCTTTTTAATTAATGAAAAAATGAAATGTCCCTTAGGGCAATTCTATCACTGGCTTTATGTACTCAATAGATAGACGTGTTGATTGACAGTGACAGTTTCCGGTTTTGTTCTTTAATTAATAATAGAAGTGTTACCATAGCGGCAACGTGAAAGACAATAAAACGGATTTCCCCAAAATCCACTGACGTTAATCTGTTAAAACTTAAAATAACATCCTAGTGTACATAATTTTGCTTTTAGATTACCGCAGTCACCAATCAGCGACCTAGAAGTAATGAAGACCCTAATTATCTTTTGGCTCCTTGTCGTTAGGCTTAATGTGGTGCAGTCGTCTGATGACAGGTAGTTGAAACGTCCTCCTTGTCCCTGTTCACTCCCTATGTGTCGTCATTCCTGGAGACCAGACCACTCACTTCCACTTAAAAGGGAATGGGACACATTTGGAAGTTGGCATATAGCTATATTTGCTCGGCCAAGAAGCATCCGAACTATATACAACTTTGGAAAATTAACAATTAAGCATACATGGACAGCCCTACAGTCGTAGATTTAAAAAATGTTGACTATCAGCGACCAAAGATTCACGAATATAGTCTGCAATTTTGTACTTCAACAAAGTCCAAAATAACGAAAATAATTTTTTTCTTAAAAGTTGTTTTTCTAACAAATTTTTAATAAGTGTTACTGTAGAGCCCTATATTTTCACTTTCGTGACAATTGTTTTTTCAAAATTCCAAACACTGTGACGTCAGTCAGCTGATCGATCAGGAACGCTCCAATATTAGAGGATATGGGACATGCCTTCTCGACAAACCTCCTATACGTCCGGCAGACTGACATCGACCGCAGACGTTTTGAAATTTCGGACGGTTGTCACGGAAGACGAAATAAAGGGTTCTACAGTAGTTTTTTTTTCTAAATTTTTCTTTTTTTCTTTATAATTTGATTTTTATACTATTTAGGATTTCGTTAAAAAGTCCAAAGTTTGCCAGGCGCCCCCCCCCCCCCCCCCTATTACGCCCCTGATATTGTGATACCTATGCTTGGTACGTTACTTCTGATGTACGACTTCGTTAAACTTGCTAGTTCGTAATTAGAAAAAATCAATCTAGATTTGGCCACAAACCTACAGAGGTATTAGCGTCAACTTACAACTAAAGCCGAAGCCAAAGCTGTCTGCGAGTATTAACGAAGGCCTAAGGTTTTGGAAGTTTTTCACTCGTCCATCATACGGTTAACCGACCTAAGCTCACTGACATGCAACTTGCAAGCTCACCAGAAGTTTAGCAATTAAATCTCTCAAGTTATTTATAGTTGTTGAAAGAGAACGAGCAAGTCTGCTTTTGTGTCTGTCGAAATCTAATCAACAAAAACTTGACTAATACATTATTTTACTCAAAACGCTCAAACTACCTTTATGCCTCATCTCGCGGGGATTATATTATATGATCTATGAAAAGCATTGACAATAATGAAAAACCTTTGTTCTAGTGTTGAAATCGTTGGTGGAGGTGCCGGGTTAAAAAATACATGATTTCGGTAAATCTAGCCCCGCCTCCTTGACTCCAAGGTCACCAAAATATTCTGTATCATCCTCGTTGAAGGGCAATGTAAAAACAAAACACGGAAGTCATTATGGAGGTGTTTGGTGTATCTTGAGCCATTACTATACAGAAAAGTTAGGGGAAATTCGTTTAACCACGGTTAACTCATTTCCAGAGATTGCATAAGTGTTTGTTAATTATTAAATACCTTAATTTGTTGTTAAAAAGATTTTAGTAAATTGCACAATGTGTAAGTGCAACAGCCAATAACTACCCAAATAAATCTAAAATTAAAAGAATATATTTTTAATTATTTTTTTAATTTAAGAGAACACAATCCCTTTGCACCATGCCAAAATCAAGTCTAAGCAATGTAATTTGTATTTCAAATAGTGATCTATGGACAATAGGAAAGGCTGGTTTACTTAATTTGTTGATGTAAGTTTACGGAATCGATAGACAATTAATTGAAAACACCTTTATACGGTATATTTACGCAATCCAAATGAATATTTTCAAAGTTTGACGCTTACTCTTTCCCGCACAAACGGCATGCAACGTCATGGTTATGATTATGAACAACATCTATGTTTACCTCTCTTATCTAGGAAACACTACTCAATTCACTGCTCGGTCGATCAGTGGCTCCTGTAAAAACAATTGCTAATTTTTAAAATTTTCTTTCTAGATGTTATAAATAAAACGTTTATTGCTAAAAATACATAACTAATCTACATTATCATTGTATTCGAATAAGAAATTAATGCAAGCAATATATTTAACGTAAGGTCAAGTTTTAAGTGGCAAGGCGTAAGGCCCGGTATTCCAATGTCCAGTTAATCTGGCTAGTAACTACTTGGCAGTTAAATTTAACAACCACTTATAACTGCCAGTTACCATTTTTGTGTATTTCAATTACATTTTACTTGGCAGTCAGCTACTGAGGACCTCCCCCGAGCTGTGATTGGTTCAAGAGCTTCACATCATAACAGAGCCTATTTTACAGCCGGGTAAATGTGTGGTTTCGAATAGAATTGCCATTACAAGGCTGTGAAACGAATATAGGTTATGTTTACCGTGTTTACTTCTCGTCTCGTGGCCTAGGCTAGGCTACTCCCAAATTACCAATTATTATTAATTACAATGGACAAAGAATCAAAAAGACATCAAGAGTGTTTTTTTGTATCCATTAAATTTTCATTCAAATCAACTCTTGGAAGAATGAAGTTATTTAGAAAAATAGCCTGCTGTAATAAAAAACGTGTCTAAGACCCTAGAATCAGATCTAAACTGTGAGGTAGAGTAGGTAAATAAAGAAACCCTGGCAATTCAAAGCTTAAAAATTCTAATTTATTTTACTGTACCTTTGACTGTACCCTTGCATAAGCCTTATGTGGCATTATGTCCTAGGCTAGGCCTAGACCTTATTAATATACTACTTGGACCCAGGGCTAGGCCTTTAGCGACGTATGAAACTACAGTGTAGGCTAGGCCTAGATGGGGCCTAGGGGATATGCCTAGTAGGCCAAATGTGACTGGGGCCTAGGCCTCATGTGGGACTAGAAATAGGTTTATGTCAAGTCTAGGTCAATTAATGGGCATGTTGTAGGCTTAGGCCTACCTAGTAATTGAGGCCTGTCTGTAGTTGTCAGAAGGTAGGGCCTACCAGACACATGGAAAACCTCATACAAAAATATGTCATCCCAATAGGTAAAATTATCAATTCGTTGGCGAGATTCATTATGCCTTCTTGGCCGTTCAATAAATTTAATAAATTTACAGTCTTCTTCTTCATCATAAAAATCAAAAAGAGTCAACTACATCAACCCCAAATCATCATCTGAACCAACATAACCTAAAACTCTACCAGCCGCCATCTTTATACACACATTTACCTGTCAGTTTAAGGTTTAACCAGCACCTCATCCACCAGTTAGTTTACTTGCCAGTTAGGACCCAATTTAACTTCCAGATAAGCTAACTGGCAGTGGAAATACACCAAATCCGACTTAACTGGTAGATAAATTTACTTGCCACTTTAACTGGACATTGAAATACCGGGCCTAAGTCGTATAGATAGTAAGAAATGTGAGTCGTTCACAACAGCCTACGCTCTCTTCTCTCTCTCTATTCTCACTCTAATATACAGCTCACTGTTCTGATTGACTCGTCGTAAAACCTTGTCGTAAGAATTAGATTTTAAGCAATTCGTTACGACTTATACCTATACCTTAATCCTTAGGACGAGTTGGGAACGCACTAATTGTAACATATGCTTGGCAATACAAAACATAACATTAAATTACTGTTGGATGAGTTGACTATGCTTTGATGCAGAGGTTAAGTCTGATCACTGGCAAGCTTTATCGTTTGTCCTTTCGGGTTGTGGTTTGCTACAAAGTGTCAAGTAAGAATGTGTGATTGTCGCTATCAGAGCACATTTTCATAGAAAAGCTTACTTTTAGAGTAACGGAAATAAATATGCCACCAAAACGGTAATTTTTAGTAATTTTGAAGGTTTGTGTATATAGGCGAAAATTTAAAATCTTGAAATGTGCTCTGATCGCGCCTTTGGCTCATCGCAAAAATCGCAAAAATTCAAATTTTTTTATGGGGGGGGGGGGGGGGGGGAATTGGAGGTCGAAAATTTACCGATCAAGCGAATTTTTAAATATAGGCTACATTTTTTAACATTGTAAAAATAGTTGGCCCGTGCTCGAACAACCATTACGCCTTGCCTATTGTGAACGATTCTTTATGTACTCATGTACTTGAACGTGTGATCGGCCACTTTTCTTCTTGGCAGACATTTTACTCTTTACTCTCACGAGTGCAGCAAATCAAACACGACGGGTGTTCACTTCCATGTTGAGTGCTACTCGAAAGCTCTCAGACTTGGCTATACTCGTATCAAAGACATTCCTGCAATCTGTCTGTAGCACAGCGGACTACCTATACAGTCTCGCCGGTTAGTCGATGCTCTCATCATTACAGACACCAAATAGCTTCGCTAGAGTAAATTGCTCTTCGAGTTGAGGCGGCCTCATTTAATAAGGTCAAAGATAAGAACGAGAGAGTTTTTGGCGTCAGTTTTTAAGGATTTTGCGAAAATTACTAATTTGTTTGAGGAAATTTGGCAGGTTTGCACTAACCAGTAATAGTAGAGCGAATGTGTTGTAGTTTTTTGTCATATCCCGTTAGTTTGGACCATGTTATCATTTTTTAAACTTGCGTCTGTCTGTCTGTCTGTCTGTCTGTCTGTCTGTCTGTCTGTCTGTCTGTCTGTCTGTCTGTCTGTCCCAGATGAAATAACTTAAAAAATCTACGTTTATTTTCACCAGGAATATCTTATTTCGAGGTAAAGTCTATACGTTGGAGTTTGTTATTTTTAATGATTTCTTTTTATATCTAAGGAATATGTTCTTGTCTCGCTTGTTATAATCCGCAGAATGTAGAACATTCTTCTGTTTTTTGTACGCATGGGTAATGAGAATAGAGTGGAGTATAAGGATGCGATCACAAAAGTAAGACGAAATATTTGTGAGTATTGAAGTGGAGGAGAAAACGAGAGGAAGAGAAGCTCTCGTTTTATCTTGGTGAGGAGAAATGATATAGAATTACAAGATGTGGTCCCGTCTTGGTATACACAACTTTATTTATCATAATGGGACCGACAGTGTTGGATCGAGCGTACATCAGTTCTTGTCTTAGGAGTTTGTAAACGGTGACTTGGGAGCCGTCCTAGCAACGAGGCACATAATAAATTAAAGTTGTTCTAAACCGGCCTTGTTGATTCTGGCGTGATCCGCGTGTGTTCGCACTGTCCATTCCACTGATTGCTATATTTCCCAATACAAAATATCGATCTTTGGTTGGTTATCTTCATTGATCTCTATATAAATATAGTCTGTTAACTCTGGGACTGGCGGCGGAAACCGAGTTTTGCCACGCGAGACGTTTTCGCCGCCGAGGAGCGGGATAAACGCGTACATTTTGGACGCTCCTCCACGAGAAAGGATCGAATTTTCCGAAAAAAAATACCCGCGACCCGAAAAAAAATTGCTTCCGGGTCAAAAAGTCGAAAATCGCGAAAAACACCGTTTTTTGGCATTTTTGTACTCGCGGTTGCCGCGCCCAAAGTACGCTTTGCGCCCAAACGTCGACGGTACCGACGTGTTCGAAATGACTACCGGTACGAGTAACGTGAAGGGTTCCGGACCAACTCCCATACTTTGGCCGGGACGACGAAAAACATTTCAAATTTTGAAGCAAGGAAATTTTAGAAAAAACGGATATATTACTTGGAGCATTCCCAAAAAGTCGTTTTTTGTTTCAACGTGTACACAATAGAATAAACCTCCGGTCAATTGGAGCACATTTTTGAAAAAAAAATTCATTCTCTTTTTATGGGACATTGTTTGGATTTTCCGGTTCCAAATTTTTGGAAATTTTTGGGTTACGGTAGAGCCCCAAAGTTTGCCAATTACAAAAGCCAATGAATTGGGTAACAAGTTTTTAAAAAAATTGTCCCCACTTTCTTTTTCAAAATGCGCGAAAAAAAATCCCAAAGTTGGACAATTTTGAAAATTTTACAGTGTAATTTAAAAAAATTAAAAAATCGCCTTCCCTTGGTTTGATTTCCGCTAACCGAGGGAATGATGAAGGTATTTTAATAAAATTAGTTTGAGAACCTTGGTTCGAACCCCGGATCAGTAGATGCCTTCGAATACGATTCTGGACACTTTTTTACCGTTTGATTTTTCCTTTAAAATCGTAAAAAGTATGGTACACATTTTTTCTAAAATTAACGGATGGTTATCCGACCTAGATTGGACCTTTGCGATAATCGTGATACCAAACATGACCCATTTTGTAGCATTTGTATACACGTTATGGACCGACCAAAATAGTCGTGCGTGTCCGTTTTGGCTTCAAAAAATCATATTTTTGTTTTCTCACGGTTGCCGCGCCCAAAGTAGGCTTTGCATCCGAACACCGACGACACCGGCGCGTTCGAAATCTTTCGGGGTACAGGCACCGTCAAGGGTTTTAGGACCGTTCCATTACTTTGGCCGGGGCAATGATGAACATTTTGAAATGCGCGTAATTTCGAAAAAAGTTAAATTTGCTGTTTAAATAAAAAATGTTTAAAAAATCCTGAATTTTCAAATTCACTTACGGCGTGTGTAAAGTGCCCGTGCGGAGTTAACGCGGGGGGTCCAGACGGCAAAAATGTGTACCGTTTTCTTTTTTTCGGACATTGTTTGGATTTTCCATTTTCCATTTTTTTGAAATTTTGAGATGCGCGGTAGAGCCCCGAGGTTTGACAATTCCGAAAGCCAATGAAATAGCAAACGGGTTAAAACCAAAATTGCCCCGATATTTCTTTCCGATTGCGAGGGAAAAAATTGCAAAGTTGGAAATTTTTTAACATTTTTGCAGTGCAACTTAAAAGTTTAAAATTTTGTTTTACTCGGTTCCGATTTGGAACGACAAGGGCTCGTTAATGTAGCGGAAGAATAAAGGAATGTAAATAAAATTGTTTGAGAACCTGATGTTCGAACCCGGTTAGGTGGAAGCCTTCGAGTTCGGTCCGGGACACTTTTTGATAGTTAAATTTTGCATTCAAGGTCACAAAAAGCACGGTAAATATTTTTTGTAAATTTCAAGAATTGTAAAAACCACTGTATCCGATCTTTACGGAAATTGTCACACCAAACATCACGTATTTGGCTACGTTTGAAGGGTAGACAGGGGGGGGAGACAAGATTGCAATGCCTGTCCGGTTTGCATAGAAAAATCAACATTCTTTTACACATGCTTTTTTGAATGACCCTAAACGGGCCCTATTCGATTTTATGTCCCTACCATGTTGGTCTCATTAATTTCTAACAAGATCAAACTTTCTAAAAAAAATTACTTTGACTCCTATTTCGAATGTCCTGAGCGCCAAAACGGCACTCAAACGTGGTTTGTAAAACCAAGGCCGATAAAAACGTCATTTTTCGTATGCATGCAAAATGAAAAACGTCATTTAACGGATATGCCTTCAACGATTCGATTTCCTTTGTTGACTTATAAAATACGTCTAAGGTTTGGCGATTACGCCAACAACATCTCAACCATTCGTTTCCAGATCCTGGGCGCAAAAAAAGCACATTAAAATTTGAATACTCTCGTCGGTGAATTTTTTTGCTAATTTATACTGATCACAACATATTAATAAAGTGCGTTCGTAAGCTTGAGAGGCTCCCTACAGTAGATACAAACACTTGGGCCTACATTATAAGAAATCTATTTTTAGCTATGAAGTGATGTAATAATTGTCAGGCATTGAGTCTGGTTGAAGTTGGGGGGCTCTGATTAAGAAACTATTTTTTGAATCCAGTAACGAATGTCCATATAAAACTCCAGCATATGCACATGCACATCGATAACATCATGACATAGAAGCGTTTAGACAGCCTTAGTGCAATCGAGACAGCATAGACTTCCACCAATAGTGGGGTTAAGCCCGCCTAGGTGCAACCAAAGTATCGAGACGACAATTTAATACTTCCACTAATAGAAATAAATGTTTCATACTAGCGACTTCCTTTACGGTTGGGCAGTGGTGGGCTTTGGGGGGGGGGGGGGGGGCGGGCAAGTCAAGTCAACGAACACGACGAGGGAATCGAGAGGACAAAGTGGCGAGGAGTGATGGGGGGGGGGGGAAGTCGAGTTTATAAAGAATAACCTTAATTATTATTCAGTGAAATTTATTAACTTTTTCCAGTACGAATCCGAATTTCGTGGACTGTTTTGTGTTTTGACTAGATGCCTCTGACACTGTTTTTTGTTGTGTGGGGGGGGGGGGGGGGTTTGGAAATATAAATTAAGACATTTCATTGATATCTTCAAGCAATTTAATTTTTGAGGCGATTCCAATGGCGCCAGTGGGCTGCATCAGAGGTTACGGCCCTAACACTAATTTAGTTTCGTTTCTTTTTAAGTGGTTGATCATTTTGGAAAATCCAATAAAAACATTGATTCTTTACAGCATGGGCAATTTTCGTCCGATCGGGTTCATCTCTGGGCTCTATGAGAACTGTATTGGTCAAGCGAAGCAGTGGGTTATTAGAGGGGTAATTTTAAAGTCAAAACAGTGCTCTGGGCATTCCGTCACCTTTTTGGGGCATTTTCAAAATTTTTATTTTAATTTTTCTTCCGATTACGTCAGGGGGCCGCATTCCCGAAACACCTTCATTTCAACGTGCCAAAAATTTTTTTGAATGTCTCAAAATAGTAGTTGGTCATTTTGTGGATAAACGTTTTTCTTTTGTATTATATCTTCCACAATTACAGTACGATCAGGTACATCTCGAGCTCTACGGTACCGGACGGACGAGGGGCATATTTTTGATAACCCGGACAAGTGTCACGGAAAAACTTTTGTCCAGGATTAATGAAAAATGTGCAGTATGTCTGGTCCTGTCCATCTTGGGCTTTGCGGATCTGCGCGGACGAGGCGAAGATTTAGACTTGCCGTAAATATTTTGTCTCGGAATTGTCCCAGGATAACATTTCTCCCACATTTGACACAAAAGGCGTAAAAATTATCAATTTCGAAAATCATTTTGCACCGTACTTAGAGGCGGCGGACAGCGTCCGGCGGCGTACTGAAAGTGTCCCGGAAAACAAATTTGTCACAGGTCTTCGGATAAAACGACAAACGTCACCCGAAAACTATCGTATCGCGGCCGTACGCGGACCGATTCGCGATTTTGTCGCGTCAACGAGGTTTTCCAACTACGAGGTATTCCGAGTACGAGGTTTTCCACGCCCTCCGCGTAGCGGCTTCAAGCCGCGCTTGCGCGACTTGTATTGAACATAGTAGGCTAGATCCGTGTAGTCTTGGGTCCACTTCCGTGACAATTTGAAGCCATCTTGAAAAGGAGTGTTTGCATGTAGACGGGAGCGATTTGTAGCACAAATATTTTTAAAGATGGCCGTCAGTTTGACAGCTGAGCATATTAGCCTTTTACACCAAATGATTACTAGATTCCCTTATATGCAATAACTTCTTACTGTTTCTATTTGTACATTACCATACTGCAGAAGCTAAAACATATCAAACAATTCAGTAAAATACTTTATTGCATTAAAAAGGAATAAATTAAAACGCTAAATCGCCATTTTGAAAAGGAGTGATTGACGCTTCAATTTGGTACGCTCGCACCTGTGCGGAGGTATTGAAGACTGCGGATCTAGCCTACTATAGATGTTTAATATCAATGGTTATCTTTCACTCGTCGATTGCGTCGGGGTCTTCAGGGTTGGCTTGGTCGCTTTGGTTTAATGCCCCCCACTGAAAATCAGTTATATAAGAAATGACTGAGTGGGAAGACTCTAAATACGAAAGAAATTTATGTAAAGCGCGATACTTATTCGGGTGGACTCGGGTCCAAATCCCGTCAAGCCCGTCAATCCTGACTGAAACTTATCCCGAGGTTTTCCTTACTCGTTTAGGCAAATGCAAGAGAGAGTCCTCTTAAACATCCCTCGGACATCCCTTTACAATTGTCCTCATTCCAATATACCTAGTTAGGCACCTAAGAGGGGCATGCATTGCACCCTTGGTAGGTTTCCCACGAGAAATTTATATATATATCACAGCCATGGGCGCCGGCAGGAATTTTAGCAGGGGGGGGCAACAACCACAATTGTAGTTTCGTTGGGCAAGCACGGGGGGTTTGGGGGGCGGAACCCCCAACAATAGCGCCGCAGGCGAAATTTTTGAATATCATGTTTTTTGAATGCATTTGGTGGGTTTTAGAAAAAAGTAGTGAGCTGAATACGATACCGAAATTATGTAATTTTTGTGCAGTAGATACTAGAAAGTTAACAAAAAAACATTGTGTCTCAACTTTTATACGGTTACTAAAATGGGTTATGAGTTGAAAATGAAACACACGTTTTAAAAATAAAGGCTATATTTTGATTGTATAAAATTATAATAAATGTGACTGTTTTGATCATATTTTCTTTTTTTACATAAACTGCAACTTGTAAGTTCTCTCCAGTTGCAATGCAATGTGGAATAAAAATATAAAACATAAACACGTTCTTAGAGGTCTACATCGACTAATAATATACTAGCCTACAAATCATAGAAACGATATCTTGTTTCATTATTATTATTTATTTTTTAATAAATCATACACATTATATCACATAACATAAAATAAATGGAAAACGGGCGTGATTGACTACACCCAAAAAGGAAAATACGAAATTTCAATGCATTACTAAGTAGCCTACAAACATAAACACAAATTTCTATTTAAATGAAGAATAAATTATTGTAGGCCTACCGTGTTCTGGGGGTCTATTTACTAAACTCTAAACGACATGCTAAGTTTCATCTAATTATCACTTGTGCCGCTAGTACCAACTTAAAATACCGCCAAATTCAAAGGCAGCACCGGCACCGCTAACTTTGATGAAATAGCAAAAAAACAAACAAACTAGCAACACTCCGCTCCCGATCAGATCATTAAATATATTAATATTATTAATATTAATTTTCAATTGAATTTCGGTTTCACGAATACATTAATTTATATGTAATAAACGCATATCGCCAGTTAAAATTTATTTTTCCTGAAATCCAGGGGGGGCAAGCGCCCCCCTTGCCCCCCCCCCCTCCCGGCGCCCATGATCACAGCCATTTTCCAACAACATTTAGTTGGGTAAAGGGGTGTTTCCAATCATTTATCTTGGGCATCATCGAATCAGCAACCGGTTCTTCCCATTCTTCTTCTTTGACGTAACACCAGCTTATCTCCACTTTTTCCTGTCCTCCCATCATCTTTCTCTCTTTTTTCCAACCACTAACCACTCCTCTCCTCTCTCCTCCACATCTGCCTGTACTTGATCTTGCCACCTATCTCGAGGTCTTCCCACTCTTCTCCTATCATTCTTTAGCTTGAATGCTTGTTTTGGGATACTATTCTTCTCCATCTATCTTGTATGTCTATACCATCGTAGTCGCTCCTTCCCCAATTTGAACTTTAGGCTCTCTACTCCTAATACACGAGATTTTTTTTAATAAGAAAAGCTTATTGGCCTGGAAAATGATTGTTTAAAGCTTTCTTAGTAAGACTGCTTTGATGAAGTGCTATAAGCGTAGCTCGTAATTCGCATTTTTATTTTATTTTTTGTGACACTAGTGATCTGTTTTACGATTTAAAAAAAACTATTTCCATCATGTTTAACTTTATATTTTAGAGAGCTCTCCCCTATTTGCATCAACTTATGTCTGTCCGTACGTCTATGCTAATGTCACGTCTCACGATAAGAAAAATCGAAAACGACCTTCGATAAATCTAGTATTTTTTGATAATCATTTCAAGAAAGATGATAAATAATAAGATATATAGAAATATGATAAGAAATACCATACTATCCTCACTCAAAAGGCAATATTTAAGCAGCTGAAAAAAATCAAAATTGGACAAATTTCAATAGTTGATGAATAAATCCATTTGCTTTCTAGTAGCTAGAAATTACCGTAGCTAGGCCAATATTCGGAGGCTCCCCCAGGATCCAAGATGGCGGCGGTTACGTGACTGGCATTTTTTAACTTCCCGCCAGTAGCCATCTTGTTTCCGGTCACGTGTTTTCCGGCCGCCATCTTGTTTCCTGGGGAAGCCTCCGAATATTGGCCAAGCTACGGTACTTTTTATTTTTCCCTATTTTGGCTGCTCCGGTGCTCGTGCTTATTAAACATTAAGCAATCAATGCTTCATTTTGTGCCCAGAAAATTTCCCGTTGTCCGAATTGTTTTTCTGGACATCCCCAAACTCCATACCGCATCGTTTACAATAGTTACTGTTTTATTTACTAGGAAAACGCTAAAGTCCCGCCGCGTTGATGGATGAGCGTTTTTTGTAAGTTTTTTTTGTTTGCGTTTTTTGCGTTTGGTTGTGCACTATTTCTTTGCAAGTGCTTTTTGAATGCATTGAAGGTGATTGTTGTCAGTTTTTCTATTGTTGTTGTACCTGGAAAAAAACTCATATTTAAACCTTTATTTCTGTGAATTCTGGCTAACTTTTTCAACTTTTTTTTTCAAAAGGTACTACATCACCATAATCTTAATGTCCATATGAAATCTGAACGTTTGTAGCCCCCACCCGTTTGGTCAGAATCGGCCCAAATGTGACGAAAATATCGCACTAAAAAATTGAAAAACTTATATTATAACCTTTATTTCTATGGATTCCTGGCTAACTTTTTCAACTTTTTCTTTCAAATGTACTACATCACCATAACCTTAATGTCCATGTGACATGTCATCGTTTGTAGCCCTACCCGTTTGATCAGATCGGCCAAATGTCACGAAAATATCGCACTAAAAATCGAAAAAAATCGTAAAAGTACGATATTCATGAGAAATATTTCTTCGATTGTACCAAAAACAATACACCTCTAAGTTCAGAGAAAACGAAGGTCCCCTACAATTTTCATCAAGATCGCATAAGCCGTTTGCCCGGAATCGAGCGTAACAACAGACAGAAAAAAAAGAAAAAAGAAAGAAACACCCGAGCAAAACCTTTTGGGGGGTCAGTGAAATTGAAGTCTTCGCTTCGCTCATACCAATCAGATTTCTCTCTAATCATCAACTATATTGTTTGTTTTACTGACGTCATATTATTATACAGTACTGTCCACACACAAAGGAGAGCATATAATAATTTTGTTCTAGGTGGATGGGTCGGAATACTAACACAATAATTGGGCCACACTCAAGTACACACAAACCAAACCACCATCATTCTTGCTGATACTAGGAAAACGCTAAAGTCCCGCCGCGTTGATGGATGAGCGTTTTTGTAATTTTTTGTTTGCGTTTTTTTGCGTTTTTTTGCACTTTTCCTTTGCAAGTGCTTTTTGAATGCATTGTAGGTGATTGTTGAACAGAGTTTCTATTGTTACGTGTTAATTGGTATTATAAACCTCAATAAACTCATATTAAAACCTTTATTTCTGTGGATTCTGGCTAACTTTCTCAACTTTTTCTTTCAAAAGGTACTACATTACCATAACGTTAATGTCCATGTGAAATCTGAACGTTGTAGCCCACCGGTTTGGTCAGAATCGGCCCGAATGGGACGAAAATATCGCTCTAAAAATTGAAAAACTTATATTAAAACCTTTATTTCTATGAATTCTGGCTAACTTTTTCAACTTTTTCTTTCAAAAGGTACTACATCACCATAACCTTAATGTCCATGTGAAATATGAACGTTGTAGCCCCACCCGTTTGGTCAGAATCGGACCAAATGTCACGAAAATATCGCACTAAAAAATCGAAAAAAATCGTAAAAGTACGATATTCATGAGAAATATTTTTTCGATTGTACCCAAAAACAATACACCTCTAAGTTCAGAGAAAACGAAGGTCCCTTACAATTTTCATCAAGATCGCATATGCCGTTTGCCCGGAATCGAGCGAACAAACAGACGGAAAAAAAAAAAAAAAAAAAAAAAACACCCGAGCTAAATATTTTGGGGGGTCAGTGAAATTGAAGTCTTCGCTCCACTCGCTACGCTCGCTACGCTCATCCAACAATGTTGCCAATTAGCACGTCGGTTATATTCACAGACGGTAATTAATTCCGAAATAGTTGTTTTTACATTTGATTTATAATTGTTCTTCTTCGGTTACAATCATTCAACTTTAAAATTAATCAAAATCTAATTTACATCACAATAATTATTTCCAATTATATCATTTCACTAAACAATAAAGGCAATTGCCATGTTTGTTTATCATTATTTGCTACATCGCGTTTTGATTTGTGTAAATAATTTTCGGTCGGTGGAGAAAATTAACAAGCAAACCTTTGTGAATGAGTTGTTATTCGATGGAATGTGTTCAGTGGTTTGAAGTTATTTTGATTTTAATTGGTCCATAGGCTTGCGTTTGCTACTTTTATATATTTTATACATTGCGGATTTGAAATCATTTCTTTCTTTTTTTTTTTCTTTCTTTCTTTTTTCTTTCTTTCTTTCTTTCTTTCTTTCTTTCTTTCTTTCTTTCTTTCTTTTTTCTTTCTTTCTTTCTTTCTTTCTTTCTTTCTTTCTTTCTTTCTTTCTTTCTTTCTTTCTTTCTTTCTTTCTTTCTTTCTTTCTATCTATCTATCTATCTATCTATCTATCTATCTATCTATCTATCATTCTGTCTGTCAATATTGTATTCATTAATTAATTTTACATATTTCCTATCAGTTTTAAAAACTAACCATAAAAAGAACATCATAACTAAAACCGGGCTCAAATAATTACACCATAAATAATGAACAGTCATTATTTAACCATTTTCAAACTTAATACAAAATAGAATCAATATACAGATTATTTAAATTACATAAACGTTATGTGAATAAAAAAGTATGGACAAGCATAGAAAATAACTTTTTTATTTGAAATTAATAGTCTACATCAAATCCGAAATTGCCAATTTTTAAAAATATTGCCCTTAAAAAAGTATTAAAATTATCAGGGAAAAATAGAATTTCACATTGTACCCTAAGATTGAGAACCTGAATTTCTGAAATAAATTAAATGGTTCTCCAATGGGTTGAAATAATGTGTAGACATTGAAGACATAATATTTACAATGCATATTTAAAAGAAAATTTTAAATTAGCAACACAACAGCACTTTTACCGAAGGACGTTTTTGTTTTTTCTCTTTCTTCCAAGGGAACACGGCTGCGTGTTTGGGTGTAAGTGTTGACCATGTCTCTATTCATAAAGTCTGCCCCTGGTTTAGAACCAAGCCCTGATTTATCATTAAACCTCACAACCCTACACGAAAACACATTTTAGATTTTACACTGCAACCGAAGAGTGTTTTCCGCCAGAAATCTAAGTTACACTGAAAATATATTTTATCTCTATTCACGGGGCGATCACCACACCCCCTTTTAAAAAACTGCCCTATGTAAACCATTTAAACTGGGGGGAAAATTTAACACTAATTCAAAAGAATTAAGGGGTTTTTTTGTGACATTATTTTTATTTAAAATAAATAAATAAATAAATAAATAAAAAAAATTCAATTTTTCGTGTCTAAAAAATCTTCACATAACTGATTTAAATGAGTGCCCATTTAATTTAAAGTCGACCAACCCAAACCCCGAAGGCGCCGTCACCATGACCGGGGCAAACGATAACCAAAATGAGACCGGATATTTAAATTGGAAAACCGTCAATGAAGCTGGACACGATTACACCCGCGGACAGGCTAGAATCAACAAGGTGATAAGAACCCCCTTTAAAAGTTTTGTCCCCGTTTTAGGGGTCCAAAGTCCCCGTTTAAACATTCCAAAGAAAAAAAATGAGGGACTTGGTTTAAAAAGTATCAAGTTCAAAAACTTTGCAAAAGCGGTAATCGAACTCAGGACTTTCCCCATTGGAACAGAGCTCTAACCCAAGACCCCATTTACTGGATTGAATAATACGATAAGTTTTTACTAAAAAATTTAAATTTTTTTTGTAAAGGTACAAGAGGTCTGGACCAATAAATAGCACAAATATCCTATTTTCAAAGGGGTTCACTTTCAGGCCATTTTGGAGGCTCGGGCACATGCATTTTACAGCATAGGGAAAAAAATGTAAATCCCCAAAAATGGCGGCCCCGAACGCCCCTATGTAATCTTTTATAGCTTTTTGTTCAACTGCGTCATCCAAATACGCCCCAAAGTTTTCAAAACAAGTAATTCTTACTATAGCTTTCTTAAAATAAAAACATTGTTTTATAGAGTCTACCCACTCAGTTATATAACTGATTTTCAGTGGGGACAGTAAACAAAGCGACCAAGCCTTAAAAGGAAAATAGCAATCGTGGTATGGACAGTCGAACACTAGCGGATCAACGCCAGAATAACAAGGCATTTGAAAAACTTTTAAAAATTTTTTATTTTTGTGCTTCGTTTCTAGGACGGGTCCAAAGTCGCATTTACAAAATCCTAAACAAGAACTGGGATCAAGTCCAAAACAAATTAAAAAACTTTTGCTTTGGCGCGAATCGAACCGGACCTTCTGCATGAAAGCAGGTGGCTAAAACAAGACCAAGAGCCACACAACTTAACTAGTCATCCAAATACGCCATTCATGTTTCATAAACCCTGTAATTCCTTTAGCTTGTTCTCCATACTCCATCCAAAACGCCATTTGTTTTAAACAATTAAATTCTCTACTAGCTTGCTTCTCTCACACTCTCATCCAAATACGCCTTACATGTTCTAACACGTTAATTCTTACAGCTTGCTCTCTCAAACTACTCATCATCCAAATGACGCCATCATGTGTTCTATAACAATGTACATTCTCCTACTAGCTTGCTTCTTCACTACGCTCATCAAAAATACGCCATTCATGTTTCATAACATGTAAACTCTACTAGCTTGGCTTCTCTCACTACTGCTCATCCAAAATCCGCCATTCATGTTTCAATTCTCTACTCAGCTCTGCTTCTCTCACTACTCTCATCCCCCCCAAATACGGCAATTCATGTTCCAAAACAGGTAATTCTCTACTATGCTTGCTTCTCTCACTACTCTTGTCTGATCCAGTATTATTTTTATGAGTTTGCCATTCATGTTCATAACAATGTTAAGTCTTACTAGCTTGCTCTCCAATACTCTCATCCAAATACGCCATTCATGTTTCATAAACATGTAATTCTCAATAGGCTTGCTTCTCTCACTACTCTCATCCAAATACGCCATTCAGGTTTCATAACAAGGGAATCTCACTAGCTTTGAATTCATCTCCTACTCTCATCCAAATACGCATTCATGTTTCATAACAATGTAATTCTCTTTACTGCTTGATTTCTCTCACTACTCATCCAAATACGCCTTCATGGTTTCATAACAATGTAATTCTCTACTAGGCTGCTTCTTACTACTCTCATCCAAAATACGCCATTCATGTTTCATAAACAATGTAATTCTCTACTAGCTTGCTTCTCTCACTACTCTAATCCAAATACGCCATTCATGTTTCATAACAATGTAATTCTCTACTAGCTTGCTTCTCTCACTACGCTCATCCAAATACGCATTATGTTTCATAAACAAGTAATTCTCTACTAGCTTGCTTCTCTCACCCCCCATACTTCATCCCAAATCTGCCATTCATGTTCATAAACAAATGTATTCTTACTAGCTTGCTTCTCCCACTATACTCTCATCCAAATAGACCATTTATGTTTCAATTCTCTACTAGCTTGCTTTTCCACTACTCTCATCCAAATACGCATCATGTTTCTTAAACAATGTAATCTCTACTAGCTGCTTCCTCTCACTACTCTCACCAAACATATGACATTCAGGTTTCATAACATGTAATTCTTCTACTAGCTTGCTTCTCTCACTATACTCTCATCCAAATACGCATTCATGTTTCATAACAATGTATTCTATATAGCTTGCTTCTCTTCACTACTCTCATCCAAATACGCCATTCATGTTTCATAACAATTTGTAATTCTCTACTAGCTTTGCTTCTCTCACTACTCTAACCAAATACGCCATTCATGCATAACAATGTAATTCTTCTACTAGCGTGCTTCTTCAACTACTCTCATCCAAAAACGCCATTCATGTTTCATAACAATGAATTCTCTACTAGCTGGCTCTCTCACTACTCTCATCCAAATACGCCCATTCATGTTTCTTAACAAATGTAATCTACTCTCACTAGCTGGCTTCTTCAGCGTCTGTCGACTGGACAGAAACAATTAATCCACGTTAAATATGATACGAACCCCTAATAACTCACCAAGGCTGTGTGGTGGCTGTGTTGATTCGTTATTACACCCCGCGACCTTGAGCTTGATTACCCATCTTGTTTTCCAGCGGGGATTACTCAACTAATCTTGAGAAGGCGTGAGAACACGATGCCTGAGCGACACCAAGCGGGCACGACACCCAATTAAAGGGTCCGGTCGATACGTAATGGTGTTGCTATGGGGCGGAATGCCAAGGAAAATACGTTAGTCGGTCGTGAGCGATGGAAGTAATATACCCCAGAGGACACGATGTTGGCGAAGGGGAAACTGGCGGCCGAAGAAATAAACGACACGAGGATGAAAGCAATATATATTTATTGGGTCGAATATTGTGTTTATATGTGGTTTTACACATTTAATAATATGTAAGTGACTGGAGACGTTCCTAGCAACGAGGCCATAACTAGGAAGCCCTTCGCAAACGCGTTATCCCCTCAGACGCGTTGTTGGATGAGCGTAATTGAGTGCATTGATAGCTGCCATGTGTTCGGGCCTATGCAGATTTTTCTGTTGTTCTGTTGAAAAAATCATTGCAATCGGAAAAAGCATGTAGGTGTTATAAGTCGAAGAATTTTTTTTATCGAAAAAAATTCTTAAAATTGGCGATGATTTGCGATTTTCATGAGAAATAATTTTTCGATTGCGCTCAAATTCCACACGAATATATTAATTCATAAAATTAAAGTTCTGTGAAAACATCATTACAATAGGATAAAGCATGTAGGTGTTATCAGCCGATAAATGTTTTAAAAATCGAAAAAAATTGTAAAATTACGATTTTCATGAGAAATAATTTTTTGATTGCGCTCAAAAACTTGGCAGTTCTAAGTTCAGAGATTTCGAAGGCCTCCAGAAAATTTCATCGCAATTGGAGTATCGGTTTAGCCGGAATCGTGTAAACAAACACACAAAAATACAGACAGATAAAAAAAACATTCTGGATTTTTTTTCCAGTGTAGTAGAATGGAATATTCACTTCGCTCGCTACGCTCATCCAATAAATTATAAGCTTGTTCCGAACAAGCCTGGTTGATTCTGGTGCTGTACGCGGGTGGAATAGTGTACTTCATTGATCAGTGTTTCATACTTAAATATGTCGGTCTCTAGTTGGTCATTGTTCGATTATGTCGACGACTACAGAGTTGAGTCGTCAGCTGTCCACCGTGTCCACCATTGAAAATCAGTTATGTGACTGAGTGGGTAGACTCTTACATGAATGTATCTTCAGGGACACAATAATGTCGACGGGGAAATGGCCAAAAAAAGGAAACAATACAAAAATAAAGCAATGCATATTCATTGGTGTTGAATATTATATTTGTAAATGGTTTTGACACATTTCATACAAAAGGAAGCATCGCAAACGCTTTTTCAGGCGCGTTGTTGGATAAGCGCAAATTGTTTTTAAACGAAAAAAGCGCAAAATTGAGATTTTCATAAGAAATAGTTTTTCGATTGCGCTCAAATTTCACACCAATATATAAATTCATAAAAATTAAGGTTCAGTGAAAATATCATTACAGTCGGATAAATCACGTAGGTGTTATAAGCAGGGCCGTATTAAGAGATTTGGAGGCCGGGGGCTAATTTTTTGTGAGGCCGTAGTTTAACTTAATCTGTTGACTACCTCCCCCCCCCCCCCCCCACCGCGAGACATTTTGTTGATGCAAATTCTTCTACCGTCTTTTCAAACGACAGTCGCCGAAGAACGTCATTTTCGATATATATTAGGACTAGTGAATTGAGTCTCTTTTCACCCATTGTTGTGCGCAAGAGGTTTTTGATAAAACTTAATTTAGAAAATGAACGTTTAGCTTCACATAACCACTGGTATTGTTAGATACAAACGTAAGGCAATATATACATACGGAAATGTAGGCCTATTTTCAAGATCGTTTTGTACGATGTGTTAAAGAATTGCGCTTGAGCGTTATTATTATTTAGATCTGCATGTTTAATGTAACAGCAAAAATGTTTCAGTTCATAATAGGAAATGCAGCGTCGAGATCATTTGGGTAGAAAATTACTAAATTTTCGGCAGCAATCTGATCATCGTAGGACAGTTGTTGATTGGTCATTCGTGATAAAAACCCAAATTTTGAACACAGTTCTGACTTCAAAACTTCAACTTCAATTCGTTTAGTAATCTCATTACCGTAAAGGTCAACAATTGTGTTGAAGGTTTCCATTTTGAATTTATCCTTTCCTTTTAATCGAAGATCAGTTTCCATCTGGATATTTTGGCACACGAACTCTTTTATCTTCATCAGCATCAGCATCAGCATCAGCATCTGTTGGGTTTACACTTGTGCTCAGCTTCGTTGCCCGAGTTTCAAAATCAGAACAGGAATTTCTCAATTGTGAAACGTACTCATACAACAATTTTAGGAGATTAAGAGCAACTGTCATATCAAGCTCAGGTTTTTGTCAGTGCGTTCAAGAATTGTATGCCACATGACTGCCATAAGAGCTGATTCAATTTTACAAAGTTCAACAAACAAAGCGCCAACTACGTATAATGTTCCTCGCGATTTAGGCCTGGTTGCAAACGTATCTACATGCTACGTCATTTAAGTTTTAACCCTACGCTTAGGAACGCTAAAATATTCCACTAGGGATATTATTTGTTACAAGTTACAAAAATTACATTAACAAAAACGTTATACATGGAAAAAACTGTAGGCGGAGGTGAAATTCTGAGGCAGCCACAAGAGCGGGGCCGGGGGCTGCCGCCCCAAAAGCCCCCCCCCCCCCCCTTAATACGGCCCTGGTTATAAGTCAAAGAAAGTAAAAAAATCGTAAAATTGCGATTTCCATGCGAAAAATGTTTTGATTGCGCTCAAATTTCACACGAAAATATAAATTCATAAAATTTAGGTTCTGTAAAAAAAATCATAACAATCGGATAAAGCATGTAGGTGTTATAAGTCTGACACTTTTAAAAAATCGAAAAAAATCGTAAAATTGCGATTTTCTTGAGAAATAATTTTTCGATTGCGCTCAAAAACGTGGATATTCTAAGTTCAGAGATTTCGAAGGCCTCCAGAAAATTTCATCGCAATTGGAGTATCGATTTAGCCGAAATCTTGTTAACAAACACACAAAAATACAAAAAAAAAAGAAAGAAAGAAAGAAAAAGAAACATTCCAAATTTTTTTCTTCAGTGTAGTGAAATGGAATCTTCGCTTCGCTCGCTACACTCATCCAATCAATTTGTGGCTTGGGAATGTGTAAAGTGACTTTGGAGAAGTCCTAGCAACGGACGTCGCCAACTGGTGGAATCGTGTGCAGCTTGTTTGGTCGGTGTATCCTAACTAGGCCGCTTCGCGAACGCTTTTTCTAGTCGCATTGATGGATGAGCTTTTTTAAGTTTAAAGTATGCATGTGGGATCTCTTTACTTTTCCAGTCACATTGCAAAATCATTTTTGTTAAATTATGGTATTTGTTATAGAATGTAAAATATCTGGAGGCCCGAAAATTAGCTTTTGAACGCATGTGATTGTTGTCAAGTTTCTATACTTGTTAATTCTTACACCTCAAAAAACTCATGTTGAAACTTTTATTTCTATGAATTCTGGCATGCTTTTCAACTTTTTCTTTCAAAAGGTACTACATCACCATAACCTTAATGTCCATGTTAAATACTAGGAAGCTTCGCAAACGCTTTTTCAGGCGCGTTGTTAGATGAGCGTCATTGGTGCATTGAGCTGCCATGTGTTATGCGGATTTTCTGTTGTTCTGTGAAAAAAAACATTACTAAGTCGAAGATTTTTTTAAAATTAATTAAATAAAAAAAAAATTAACTTCATTTTTTTTATTAATCGAAATTTAAACAAAATCGTAAAATTGCGATTTTTATAAGAAATAATTATTCGATTGCGCTCAAACTTCACACGAATATATTTATTCATAAAATTGAGAATCTGTGAAAAACTCACTACATTAGGATAAAGCATGTAGGCCTAGGTGTTAAAAGTAAAAAAAAATGCTTAAAAAAAAGGAAAAAAACGTAAAATTTCGATTTTCATGAAAAGTAATCTTTTGATTGCGCTCAAATTTCATACGAATATCTTCATTTATAAAATAAAGGTCTGTAAAAAAATCATAAAAATCGAAATAAAGCATGTAGGTGTTATATAAGTCGAAGAAAATTTTGAAAAAAAATCGAAAAAAAATCGTAAAATTGCGATATTCATGAGAAATATTTCTTCGATTGTACCCAAAAACGTGGCAAGTCTAAGTTCAGAGATTTTGAAGGTCCCCTCCAATTTTCATCAAGATCATATATGCCGTTTTCCCGGTAGAGAGAGAACAAACAAACAAAACAAAAAAAAACGAGCTAAATTTTTTGGGGGACAGTCAAATTGATGTCTTCGCTTTGCTTATCCAAATATTTTTTGTTTGTTATTGTGGGTATTTTCATTTAAAAAACTTCTCATTCTTGTAAAAGTTACATATGACTAGGCCGCTTCGCGAACGCTTTTTTTAGTCGCGTTGATTGATGAACTTTTTTGTAAGTTTTTAGTTTGCGTGGGATCTCTTTGCTTTTGTAAGTGTTTTTTGAATGCATTGTAGGGGATTGTTGTCAAGTTTCTATTGTTTCATGTTAACTGTTAACTGTTATTATATTTAAAAAAAAACTCATATTAAAACCTATATTCTATGGATTCTGGCTAACTTTTTCTTTCAGAAGGCAATCACCATAACCTTAATGTCCTTGTGAAATATCAACTTTGTAGCCCCACCCGTTTGGTCAGAATCGGCCCACATGTGTTATCACACTAAAAATCGAAAAAAATTGTAAAAGTACGATATTCATGAGAAATATTTCTTCGATTATTCCCAAAAACGTGGCACGATCGACTAAGTGCAGAGATTTAGGTCTACGTGAAATTCTGCAAAGAAAAGTTTAGTCAGTTTATGATTGATTAGTATTGCTTTGTATTGTAGAAGTATTGATATTCAAAACGAGATGATGAGTGGTGATAGATGAGGATGAAGTATGAACAGAAGGGAGGTGGGAAAAACCGGTATTGGCACGTAGCCTACTCCTTTCGAAAAGTACCAAGGGGACCAACGGAACGTCCCATCTGAAAGGACGGTGTAACCTTGACATTCATATAGGTTCCTCCACAAACCCGGACTGCGGAGCAAACGTCGAGGAGAACGAAGCCGTTACACTAGCTCTCGAACCCTCTATCTGCTCTAACCTGCGGTATACGTGTAGTTCATGGAATATCGTTCACCCACTTTCCCCCTGACCACGCCCAATGTTGCTTTACTTCGGTGTTCGAGTGGGAACCGGCTAAGCGAACGCGGGTAAACCGCTGGCTTTGGCAGTTGATAAACTTCCGTATCGGAACCATTATTTAAAAGAGATTTAAGAAATGTCAAAAAGTCAATTTCAAGTAAATGATTTAAGATTACACTTCCCGGCCACAGAGTTGAGCTCAAAAGTTATTCACAGAAAATCGTCTGATTGCCAAACGAATAGAGCCAGAAGATTCAAGTTACCTCCAAATTTTCTAGACTAGGAAAACGCTTAAGTCCCGCCGCGTTGTTGGATGAGCGTATATGGTGCATTGAGCTGCCATGTGTTACGCGGATTTTCTGTTGTTCTGTGAAAAAATCATTACTTAGTTGAAGATTTTTTAAATTAAATTAAATAAAATAAAAAATTAACTTATTTTTTTAATTAAATTAAAAATAAATAAAAAATAACCTAATTTTTTTTAATCGTAATTTTTTAAAAGAAAAAATCGTAAAATTGCAATTTTCATAAGAAATAATTATTCGATTGCGCTAAAATTTAACACGAACATACCAATTCATAAAATTAAGGTTCTGTAAAAAAATCATTACAATAGGATAAAGCATGTAGGTGTTATAAGTCAAAGAATTGTTTTAAAAAAGAAAAAACCCGTAAAATTACGATTTTCATGAGAAATAATTTTTCGATTTCGCTCAAATTTCACACGAATATCTTATTTCATAAAATTAAGGTTCTGTGAAAAAATCATTAAAATCGGAAAAAGCATGTAGGTGTTATAAGTCGAAGAAATGTTTTAAAAATCGAAAAAAATCGTAAAATTGCGTTTTTTATGAGAAAAAATTTCCCGATTGCGCTCAAAAACGTGGCAGTTCTAAGTTCAGAGATTTCGAAGGCCTCCATAAATTTCATCGAAATCGGAGTATTGGTTTAGCCGGAATCGTGTTAACAAACACAAAATAAAACAAACAGAAAAAAAAAGAAAAAAAAAAAAAAAAAAACATTCCGGATTTTTTCTCCAGTGTAGTGAAATGGAATCTTCGCTTCGCTCGCTACGCTCGCTACGCTCATCCAAAAAGCGAGTTCTACGCTCCAATGGTCTTCACTTTTCAGTACAGTTTATAAGAATTTTAATGTGAATTTTCACAAAGATATATTTTTCTGCTTATTTTGCGAATGTTCGGTGTATGTTTTAAGAGATACATACAAGGATAGAACTAAAAGTTTAGTTAAGAACTTAATGCAAGGTGTAACACATTATATTTTATCGTTCATGTCAGATCTATTTAACTTTGACGATTTTAGATATTATATCACTAACAACAGGTATTAACCCACAAGTGGTAGGTAAAATAAATAACATTGCCAAGACAGGGCAAACTTGCTGCGGTAAGTGGGTGCCATATTAAACCCCTATAGTAGGCTAGATACGCAGTCTCCAATACCTCCGCAAAGGCGCGAGCGTAGCAAATTGAAGAGTCAAACTGCCATCAACAAAATGGCGATTTGACGTTTTAATTTATGCTTTTTTAATGCATTTAAGTATTTTACTGGATTGTTTGATATGGTTTTAGCTTGTGCAGCATGATATTGAACAAACAGAAAAAATAAGAAACTGACGGCCAACTTAAAAATATTTTGGCAGGTATTTCAAAATGGCTTCAAATTATCACGGAAGTGGATTAATGACTGCGTATCTAGCCTACTATAGGTGTTAAGATATCTATGGTGGATGACTTATAGATAATATTTTTTACATTCTAGTCTTTTAGTATATTAGTTAAACTTTTAAGTAGACTGCATCAAGGCATGCCCGGTCCCCCGGATTCTTCTGCAAGAACGACCCCAACACCACACCCTAGGCCAACGACTTTTCGACTATCTGAACTGACAAAAGGTCAAGGTTTTCTTTGCAGAGGCAATTTACCGGCTGAATGCTCAGGAAATGAATCAGTCTTTAGGTCAATTTTCCAATAGATAAAACTTTTTCG
Source organism: Sweltsa coloradensis (assembly GCA_024449915.1). Lineage (NCBI taxonomy): Eukaryota > Metazoa > Arthropoda > Insecta > Plecoptera > Chloroperlidae > Sweltsa > Sweltsa coloradensis. The sequence goes on along the minus strand of JAMZAV010003644.1, from coordinate 32,506 downwards.
ACCACATTCGTTGTCGATTCCGCGTCCTGTTTTGTCACCAAGTCTTGTAACGATTCATAAACTGTAAAAGTTACGACTTTTAATCAATTATACTTTAGATAAATCCCGTGACATTTTTTCTTCGTGTACAGTCACGTACATAAACATAGACTACGTATAGCGGGTGGGTATAAAGTTAGGGGTTTTTTTCAGCTTGCGTAAGCGAGACGCGTGGCTCCGTTGAATATGTCCGCCCCTGCCCCCCCCCCCCCCCAACAACACCCACCACCGCGAAAACCCCATTAAACAAATTGCACACTCTGATATACACTTCGAATTTTGCCTTACAGTGGTTTAGCCACGGTCGTTTAACCGGTTCCCACTCGAACAACGAAGTTAAGCAACCTCAGGCGTGGTCAGGGGTGGAGTGGGTGAACGCTCTGCCCTGAAACACACGTATACCGCTGGTTAGAGCAGATGGAGGGTTCGAGGCTGTTCTCCTCGAAGTCTGCTCGGCAGTCCGGGTTAGTGGAGGAACCTATATGACTGTCAAGGTTACACCGTCCTTTCGGATGAGACGTAAAGCCGTTGTTCCCCTTCGTACTTTTTGACAGGATTAGGCTACGTGCCGGTACCGGGTTTCCCCTCCTGCCTTCTTCATCATCCTCATACATCACTGATCACTGTTCACTCTTAAATGGGCGTAAATGCTGTATGTGGCCAATAAATGAAATAAAGCGGTTTCTAACCAATTCGCTTTTGGAAGCGACTTAGAGGATGCAAATCACTTTGACTTACCTGATACACACTATACATAGTGGTTTCGTGACGTGCGCATACACAATATACTTGCTCCAACGAAAGAATGCAGATGCTTGGTAGTGGTGGGGGTAGAATGAATGCGCGGTAAAAGAAATGTCGCCTTTGTGTATGAAAGAGAAATATCTTTTTCCAACGCAAGCAAAAATTATCTGTGATAGATCACAGAGTTCCTCCGTGTGCAAGATCCACGCTGAGCTAGCGTGAAAAGAATTGACAAAGTTGTTATGTTGGGAAAACAATTTCGAGCCACCTGCATTCTTTCGTTGGGACCACTTTACCCAATGACATACATAAGCTTTAGCAAAGCCCATACTATGCTAAGATTAGATTTTTCAACATCTGCTTCCTACAACAAGCATAAATAAATCCAATAATAAATTTTACGAAGGCGATTACAGTTTACAGTCAAATCGCTTTGGATTTTGGGTCTCATATTTATGTAACTTGGCTAATCGAGACGAAAGGAGGGACGTAAGGGATGACGCGGGGGCACAAGGGGTGGACAGGCCTGTGGTGGTCAGAACCAGCCACAAGCGTACGGGGAGGGCAGAGGTTCCCCCACGTCGTGGTCGTCTCCGTCTGTGTCATCGTCCGTCCGTGTTGTCATTGTCGTCGCCGTCGGGGAGGTAGTCAAAGGGAAGGGGAAAGTTCCCCGACGACGACCCAGAGCTCGCCATTAGTTTCAGGGAGAAAAACTCCCCTAATCACGGGCCAAACCACGAGAAGGTTGCGAGTTGGAATTTGATGGCACAATTTCCATTAAGCTACATATGGATATTATAACCTTTCTTTAAAAAAAAGAATGCATTGTGCATGCATGCAATCATTTCCATAACATAGGAAGGACCTGTTATAGCACTTTTCTTTACAATGACTTAAATTAAGAATCTGCCAAAAGCTCATTAACAGTTAAATTAAGTATATTTCGTGGCTGATTAAAGAATTGAGTACATGCTATGATAGGGCGTACAAGTATGTGATATAAGCAATGGCTCCAAGTGTTATGATTAAACGAGGGAGCGGAGCGACTGAGTGTCTCCATTCAACTTTAACGGCCCTCATTCTGTGATTCTGTCTGTCTGTCTGTACGTCGAAAATCAGCCGAACCGCTGAACAGATTGCGCTGAAATTTGAAACCGACATCCGGTACGAGTTTACTGAGAACTGTTAACAAAATCAGCTCGATCCATTGCGATTTAAGCCTACAATAAATAAAAATGTGATTTTTTAAAATATCGATAGCATTTGTTTAGTAGCAGCTAGCGGGACTAATTCTATGTCGCTGGCATGGCTTAGAGGTAAGCATTTAGCCTACCGCACGGAGGGTTGCGGTTCGAGGCTCATTGGTTACAACTTTTTTATATTTTTACACCCACATATTATATTTGAGGGGTGTTAAATAGGAAATAAAAATTAGATGATTTTGTTTTATCTTGGAAATTTCTTAATGTTTCACGCTTATACGTTTCGAACACGATTCGCATTTTGAATGTTCAATTTAAATAACTAGGGAAACGCCAAAGTCGTTGTTAAACGAGTGAGCGAGCCAAGTGTTGAGTACCCAGGAACATCCAATTTCCTCCCATCCATATACCCAAGGCTGGATCTAGCCCAGTATGGGCATACACATGGCGCTCACTCACTCGTTTAACAACGACTTTGGCGTTTCCCTAGTATATTATTGACAAGTCGCGCAAGCGCGGCTTGAAGCCGCTACGCGGAGGGCGTGGAAAACCTCGTACTCGTAATACCTCGTAGTTGGAAAACCTCGTTGACGCGACAAAATCGCGAATCGGTCGGTGTACGGCCGCGATTCGGTAGTTTGCGGGTAACGTTTGTCGTTTATCCGAAGTCCTGGGACAAATTTGTTTTACGGGACACTTTCGGTACGCCGCCGGACGCTGTCCGCCGCCTCTAAGTACGGTGAAAAATGATTTTCGAAATCGGAACATTTTTGCGTCTTTTGTGTAAAATGTGTGAGAAATGTTTTCCTGGGACAATTGTTCGGGACTCTGATGTGAAAGACGCCACTTCATACTCACTTGTATGCAATGCTGCTATCGATACATTCCCTGCGCCACGTCATGAGCCACATTACGTCAATCCTCGGGAACGGTCCTGACCTTGACAGAATGTGATGCTCCAGATAAGACGCGTCAGACCGGCCAAGGCAGGCCAAGCTATGAAACGATCCCAGTAACATCTGGTGTGTCTCGCCCGTCCGAAGGTCGTGAATCTCCTAGCCGTTGCCTGATTATTTGAAAATTCAAGGTTCGGTTGTATTACCATGTTAGGTTTTACATTTCCTTCTGATGAGGAAAAATCGCAAACCGAGACAGTTTTCCAGTTTTTCTTTCATTCTCGGCTATGGTAATTAAACAGTATAAATCTGAGGCGACAAATGCATGGCCAAGAATAATCAAAAAGTTCAATTGCTGACGCTTCCTTGTTTTCCGACACTTTTTCGGGACGTCGCCGGATCCTACCCGCCGCCCCGAAGCTGCGGGTAAAGAGGATGTAGTAAAAAAATGTTATTACATTATTTAACAATTAAAAATACCTCTGTTAATAACCCTGCTGCGTTCGACCATACGGTTCCAAAGACCCCAAGATGGACCCTATCGCACAAAAACTTGCCAAGAGCTATTAAAAGAACAGTGTTTTTTGATTTTTCCAAAATAGACCAACAATTTAAAATAAAATAATTTAGTATAAGGGCCGTAAATCCCTCTGACGCCATTGGTATCGCCCCAAAAATGAAATGGCATGAAGATATTGATCAAATGTATTAATTTCCATTTCTAAAATCTCCCCCCCCCCCCCCCCAATCAAACTCTCGAAAATCGGATGTCTTGGACGCGGCCCTGTGACGTAATTGGAAAGAGCAAAACCGAAAAAAGTTACTAAATCCCAAATTCCCCTTTGGCACCCCAAAATGGGTGACGGTAGTCCTGGGTCAAAACACGTCAATTTCCCAATGCAAAAATTATGATCGTAACGTTTTTAGCCGTCCTGCAGTCCCTGTCGTGTTTGTTATGTACTGAAAACTCGACTTCACCCCCCCCCTTCCCCTCTTCCACCTTCATATCCCCTCATCATGGCCCATCACGACGGAAATACTGGTATTAAACATAATTTCTGCAAAAGGCTTGAAGATTGTGATCAAATGTATTAATTTCCATTTCCAAAATCCCCCCCTCCCCTCCCCCCCCCACTGAACTGTGTAATTGCGGCGTCTAGTCAAAACGGGTCCTCGAAAATCGGATGCCTTGCACGCAGCCCTGTGACATAATTTGAAAGAGCAAAACCGAAAAAAGTTCCCAAATTTCACTAAATATTTAAGGTTTTTGTATGGAAAAGTCGACTTCACTCCCCCCTCCACCACCCACTTCATTCATAACCCCTCATCTTGGCCCATCACGACGGAAATACTGGTATTGAACATAATTTCGTCAAAAGGCTTGAAAATATTGATCAAATGTATTAAATCCCATTTCCAAAATCCCCCGTCGCCCCCCCCCCCCCCCAAACTGTGTCATTGCGGCGTGAAGTCCAAACAGTCCTCTAAATTCGGATGCCTGGACGGGGCCCTGTGACGTAAAAACCGAAAAAAGTTAATACATTCACCAAATATTAAATGTTTAAGTATTGAAAACTCGACTTTACATTCCCCCTCCCCCACCCCCCTCACACAAAAATAGTCTGGGATTGCCCTCAACAGTGGTTCATGTCTTTGATTGCCCCTTTATCATAACCCGACCCCTGTAGTGGTTCATTGATTTATATAAAATTAAATCATTTCAAAATTTAATTTTTATTTACATTTATTTATATTTTAACTACTCAAAATTGCCCCTTTAAAAACCCTTTGACCTGGTGAATGTCTAGCACGCAGACGCTTTTTGTAGATCTTGTCAGTTCTAAGTACCTATGTGTGTCATTTTGGATTTTGAATGTCATATCTTCCACATGAACCTTGTTCAGGTGAATATTGTGTTGAATTGATTTCTTGAATTGGATAGTAGGCTCAACCCTTTCAGGCCTCATTTTATGCAGAGCATTGCACATCTGTTTACAACACTTGAGATATAAATAGATTTTGCTACAAATAGCGTCTCAGTATTATCCGAACACATTAAGCATGCAAAATGTAAAATGATAATAATTATTTAAAAAGTTTTTTGAATTACAAATTAATTTTCAAGTGCAATTTCTCGGCGCTCAGGACCTTTGAAAAGTGAGACGGAGTAAATTTTGTTATTAACATTGATGTTCATATTAATTAATTAGCCCAAAAATGGTAGGGACCTAAAAGCGAAATAGGGCCCGTTTCGGGGCATCCAAAAAATCATGTTGGATAAGAAAATGCTATTACATTCTTTAAATAATTACACATGGATGCTTGTCGGAAGGAAAAACACGGCCGAATGTAACAAAACACAAAGTGTTTGTTATGTTTGAAACTGTAGATAAATGTCCCGTGCGTGCAAAGTGATATTTTTCGTTTTCAAAAAATAAGTCTCCTTTGAGTTACGACCGCCAAGGTGGCCTATTTATCCAGAAAAAGATGCCCCACAAAACTGTAAAATAACAGGTAAAAGGTAATTTTCGCCCACAGAGGGTGAAAACGAAGAGTTTAAAAAGTTCATTACCGATTCCCTGAATCATTTTTTATTTTAATAGCACAAACATTACAACTAAAATCTTGGTTATTACACCCCGCCCACCCCATTTAAATGTTGTTGCAAAATATTTTCAGAAGTAAATTTTTTATACGTGGCAAATTTGTAATTTTCATATCGTGTCGAACTATGTTTAATAATAAAAAAGTTTGGTACCAAATCATTCGTGACGAATCGATACATTGTTGTGAATCAATCTTGTGCTCGAGATAAAAATTTTACCGTCGATTTCGGCGCATTAAAGTTGGACATTGTCTAAAATCGAACGTCCCTGACGTCATTCAACATTGTACCTTTACGACGGGTTCGATTTTTGGTACACAAACTATTGTTTTTCTGATACATACATCCCTAACGAAGGGTTGAAACCGAAAAGTTTTTTATGGGACCTCTTAAATTCGACTTTTGAAACATTTCAAAATAGCACTGAAAAAACGAAACTTTGGATTTTTTTTTTCTCGGTTTTAACGAAATTTCCGGGACAATTTTTTTCACTCTCTTCTGCATCCTCTTTAAAGCTTTCAAAATCACCAAAGAACAAAGCTCTAGAGTTTACCCAAAAAAGTTTAAAAAATGTCGGGAGTGTGAAGGGCCGCGTTTGAAAACGGGAACGTTTTTTTAAACGGTTACGCTTATTCCCCATGCGTATTGCCCACCTCCAGAGATGACGGGTGACGCAAAAATTAGAAAAATTTTCCCCGGCCTTAAAGTGCAGAAAACCCGCCGCGCGCGAAAATTTTGGACATTTTCGAGAAAACGGGGGGGAAGACGGGGTCCGCGCGACCGGGGGTATTTTTTATCGAAATCCTCGATCCTTTCCGGTCTAGGGCCACCCAAATTCCGTATCACACGCCCCCTCGTGGTGTGGAAAAAAAATCGTTTTATGGAAAACCTCGTTCCCCCAAGGTCGTATGTTAACAGAGTATTAGTTATAGTGATCAGTCTGTGACGAAGTATTACCTGTACGGGCCAGGCTGTAGCCCGAGCAGCGCGCGGGCACTCATCGCTACACTCTTTTTTCTCTAGCTGGTTCACTTTTTATGTTACAGACAATCTCAAATATGCAACTGGGTTAAATTATCTACATTTTACTTTCAGAATTGTATTTGAAAAGCTATCTTCGTAAATCAGTATCAGAATTGAGCCAACATACGCGCACTATTTTGGATTTTTGGCCCTTTATTTAAATGTGAAATATTTGGCAGGACAAGTTGAAACATGTTCTAAGTAATACTAGGAAGCTTCGCAAACGCTTTTTTTAGTCGCGTTGATGGATGAGCTTTTTAATAATATAATGTTAATATTAATTTAAAATAATAACAACCAATGACGTAATATAAGCTAAGCGCTAGACACACAGTAGGGCCGTGGGGAGCGTGGATGTTGGAGCCATCATGATCAGGGAAAAACCAACCGCCATCTAAATGTATCGTACCTTTAAATTTAGCAGCCTTTGTGTTAACAAGCGGTGTAAAACCAAAACCACAAGATGGCGATTTCTCGGTATTATCAGAGTCGATAAAGAAGTTTCCCCTTTGGGGAGGTCCCCTTACTCCCAAGTCAAAACGGAATCTAACGTCCTGCGCGCTGAGAGCGGCTCCAATGTGAAACTAATAAAGCACTGCACGCTAAATACGGTCAGTAGATTTCTATGTGCAGTGACGCTGAAATCAACAAACAACAGACGAAACGTCAAACTTCAATTTTATTTCAATCATATTAGCCCTGGGCCCTAGTCTTTTAAAACGATTTACTTTTGATTTATTATTGTACTATAAAGTGTTGCGCAGGCGTCAGTGACATTTTCGTGCGAAATAATTTGAGATATGCCTTGTTCAAGCCTAACGGACGTAAGTGTAGCCTAGGCCCAAGGCCACAATACAGTTTTCAGACGTAAGTACGCCCTAGGCACTCAAATCGAAATCTTTAACAATACATATTGTCGGCCTAGCTCCTAAGCTTAGGTCTACTCCATCAGAAATATCCTCATTAATAAAGGGAGTTTGCTTTATGTCAAAAATTCGCCAACATTCGATCGTATTTAATATTTTGACGTTTCCGCCATTGTCGTCATCGACTGTTAACTACTAGTAGAAAAGTGACGTACTTTTATTGAAGTAGTTCCATCAATCGTCACACAGAGTCGCGCGGAACGTTAGATTCCCAACGCCAAAAACTGACTTTTTATTTAACCCAGGGCGGTATAGGGAGTTGGAGGACCTCCCCAACGGGGAACTTCTTATCGACTCTGGTATTATTGAAGAAAAACAGTTTTTCTTCCGCAAATCTCTCAGTTACTCCAATTTCCGAATAAAACAATTCAAGTTGGTGGACTATCATACTATTGTTTATCTGCATTAGGCTTTTAGTAATCAAAAACTAGTTATTTGTGTCGGGATGTGTGTCTGAACAAGGTCGTGCAGGTCTAGGGTTGCCTAGGAGAGGCCTAGGGCTTGTCAAACGTGTTATGTTAGCATTAATTGAATGTAGTCCTATAGCCTAATGGAACTTTAGGCCTACACTGTTGTATTATAAATAATTTTCTACATCTGGGCCTAGGCCCGGGACGGTTTCTGATTTGTTTTATGAGAGTTATGACAACTTTTCTCGTTTTACACATAGACGCAAAATTTAAAATGTCCGCCATCTGTTTACGTATTTTCTTATCCCGCGTCGATCAAATAATCCACTGCATCTTAGTTCATTCAACTAGATGAAGTATCTATGTTGCAGTGAAATGATTTTTCCCTGATCATGATGGCTTCTAACGTCCATGCTAGCGCTCGGCTGGAAGGATAGGAGACTGAGCGTCTAGCGCTTTGCTACGCAAAGCTTATGTACGTCATTGATAACAACATATTAACACGGCCCATACAAAGCAATCATAAGGTCTGTTGGATCTTTGATTGTTTGTTACAAGGCTGTGAGTAAGGTATACAATCTCCTGTGAAGTTTTCATACAAGGCTGTGAGAAAGGTCTAAAATCTATCTATATTTTCGTGCTATTTGGGTGGATTCTGACCAAACGGGTGGGGCTACAACGTTCATATTTCACATGGACATTAAGGTAAGGGTGATGTATTGACTTTTGAAAGAAAAAGTTGAAAAAGTTAACCAGAATATATAGAAATAAAGGTTTTAATATTTAACACCTCAAAAAACTGAAATTAAAACCTTTATTTCTATAGATTCTGGCTAACTTTTTCAACTTTTTCTTTCAAACGTCAATACATCACCGTTACCTTAATGTGCATGTGAAATATGAACGTTGTAGCCCCACCCGTTTGGTCAGAATCGGTCCAAATGTCACGAAAATATCGCACTAAAAATCGAAAAAAATCGTAAAAGTACGATATTCATGAGAAATATTTCTTCGATTGTACCCAAAAACGTAGCAAGTCTAAGTTCAGAGAAAACGAAGGTCGTGTCAAATTTTCATCAAGATCGCATATGCCGTTTGCCTGGTAGAGAGCGAACAAACAGACGGAAAAACAAACAAAAAAAAACAAAAAAAACACCCGAGCTAAATTTTTTGGGGGGTCGGTGAAATTGAAGTCTTCGCTTCGCTCATCCAATTATTGTAGAGTTTGAAAATGATAGCCAGCGGCTTAGCTGATGTAGTTTAACCGGTTCCCACTAGAACGCCGGGCGTGGTCAGGGGGAGAGTGGGTGAACGCTATGCCCTGAAACTCATTACATCGCTGGTTAGAGCAGATGGAGGGTTCGAGAGCTAGTGTGACGGCTTCGTTCTCCTCGATGTCTGCTCGGCAGTCCGGGTTAGTGGAGGAACCTATATGACTGTCAAGGTTACACCGTCCTTTCGGATGGGACGTTAAGCGGTTGGTCCCCTTGGTACTTTTCGAAAGGAGTAGGCTACTTGCCGGTATCGGGTTTCCCCTCCTCCCTTCTGTTCAAATTTCATCCTCATCTATCACCACTCATCGTCTCGAATAACCAAAGTAAACTGTAAAGTGCATTAATGAGACGTTAAGCAATATCCAATCAATCAATGAAATGTCATTAAGCCCGTTGAAGACGACTGAATAGTTGTCAGAATATTGTTCTTTATTTACAAGTGCAGTGTATATAGCCCAATAATTTATAACGTTATTAACCTCACCTACTCTAAAAGTGTTATTAATATATAGCTTGGTAAGATTGACAATTTTTTTAAAATTAAAATTTAAGCTGCTTTATTTGAATGTATAAACACAGTACAGGCTGGTGTTGTGGTCTAACGTTGTGTTTCTCTCTGTCTTCAGGCGTTTGAAGAACTCGAAACCCTCCTGGCCAAGTACGACATCTGTATCGCTGTGAAGGAGAAGCTGGTGAAGGACTCTGGCGTCGCCGAGGAGAACGCGTACGACAGCATCGTCAACAAACTGCTGACGAAGCCGCGAGCCAGAGGTAAGTCAGCGACTTAGCTATGACTCTGCTGTCTGAGACGGTGCTAGAGGCAACCTCTAAAACCTCCCCCACAGTCCCGCCAGTGAGCGCTCGTAATTCAGTGGCGGATCCGGGTTGGGGGGAGTTGGGGGCGATCGCCGCTCCTTGACACTAAAAGGCTTATACATTTTGTCCAACAACGAAGCACATAATAAATTTAAAGTTGTTCTGAATCGGCTTAATCCGCGGGTGTTTGCACTGTTCATACCACTGATTGCTATATTTCCTATTAAAAATATAAATCTTTGGTTGGTTATCGCTCACTCGTCGATTGCGTCGAGGCCTACAGGGTTGCCTTGGTCGCTTTGGTTTAATGTCCCCCACTGAAAATCAATTATATGACTTGACTGGGTAGACTCTAAATACGAATTTATTTATTTATTGTATAATGATGATAACGATCCAGCAACGTGATGATAACATACAAAACTGTATGGTAAATCTAATCCCACACATAACAAAAACTTGTAAAAATACAGCCAAACCTTACACACTCAAAAGAAATGAGATCTAAAAAAAGGGCCAAGCTTATCTACCCTTCCACATTTGCGCATTCTTAATTCATAAACGTACAGTGTGCCGTAACAACATCCTTGAAAAGCTTTGCAAAATAGAATTTGCAACTATTAATTTAAACGTAATAGTTCATCCAAATTCTTTTTTTCTAATTAATTTTAAACGTAATGGTCATGCAAATTCTATTTTGCCAAGCTTTTCAAGGATGTTGTTACGGGACACTGTACGTTTATGAATTAAGAATGCGCAAATGTGGAAGGGTAGATGAGCTTGGCCCTTTTTTTAGATCTCATTTCTTTTGAATGTGTAAGGTTTGGCTGTATTTTTACAAGTTTTTGTTATGTGTGGGATCTCATTACTTTTCAAGTTCCATTGCAAAATTATTTGTTAAAATATAATAATTTTATCAAAGTCGATGTAATTGCTATGGTATTACCAATTAACAATAGAATGAAAAAATAAAGTGATCTAAAGACTTGCTTTTTGTAAACAATGTAGGCGATTATTGTCACGTAACTATAGTTACTTGTTGATTGTATGCCTGTATAAGGCTTATTTTAAAACCTTTATTTGGAAGCCTTCCAGCATTTTTTTTTATTTTTCTTTCAAAGGGAATTACATCACTATTACCTTAATGTCCATGTAAAATATGAACGTTGTAGGCCCACCCGTTTGGTGAGAATCGCTGGGCAATTGATACTGACGAATTAGACAGTAGCCAATAGTAGCCAGTAGTAATAACTATAACATCCTTAAAGTGATTTTGAGCATGTTTCAAGTCATATTTTCACCAAGAAGGAATGCTCGTACCCAAACCAAATTTGGCATGTGTTGTCGGATACCTAAATCCCCTCGATTTTGATAGTTTTCAAGTTCACATCACGTTTCATGACGGCTGGGTGACACCTCGAAATCACCCCAACTCTGCTTGCTGTATAAGGTGCCTGAGTGTGTAGCGCACCGCGGCTTGACTGCGGTGCCCTAACGGGCACCTAGATAGAACATATTGAAATATACCCTCTCTAGGCAAAAACTTCTTTTAAAGAAATCCCTTCGAGGCTATATGCTGGGGGGGGGGGGCAGTCGAGTTGTACAGTTACTTTAACTCGTGTGAAAATAGTAGATCGGCATCGACAACTTTGTAAATACAATAACTCATGTGATAACCTTGGCGCAAGAGCGGGGGATCCCCTGGTATGTGTTGTGTTGTGTTGTGGTGGCCCTGTTACGGGTGAACCTACGTCGAGTTTTTGTTTAAATTTAATGTTTCTATAAGTTGTAAAAATATGATAAAATTTACGATTTACTACCGATCAATGACGTACAAAAACTAAGCGCTAGACACTCAGTATGGCCGTGGGGAGCGTGCCAATTAGAAGCCATCATAAAAGGGGAAAAACAACCGTCTAAACTTAAGCAATATTCCTCTAGCTAGAGTGAAGCGAACAAATGGATTTTGATCAGCAGAACCAGTTATGTGACATACAAGTAACTTCACATCTGCTTCTTGAGGGCCGCAAGCATAGCCTCTGCTTCGCATTTTCTGAATAATTCTTGTTGTTGGCAATAGGGAATGTTCCTTAACTTTTTTATCACATTGACATACGATTTTGATTTATAAAAGAAGCTGAAAGTTGCACCAATAATAATGGCGGGAAAAACAAGCCACTACGTCACTATTAGCTATTGTTACGAACCGACCAAAAAGGCAATGCCAAACAATGATAACTGTGTAAACTTTGAGCATTGGTCAACAATGCTCTGGAGTATTGACTTTAATCTTGGCGTCACGTGCTGTTTGCGCGAGGAAAATAATTCAGACTTTGTGCGTCAATAGAAATGGTGTCTATTGATTTTCTATCCATTTCTTACTCCCGCAATATTTGAACTTAGTGGAGCATTCCCTTGTTGGAAATAGAGATTGGCGTGACCATAGATATCTTAACACCTATAGTAGGCCTAGGCTAGAACCGCAGTCATTGGTCCACTTTCGTGACAATTAGAAACCATCTTGAAATTCTGTTTGAATGTTAATTAAATGGGAGCGATTTGTAGCCCAAATATTTTTAAAGATGGCCGTCAGTTTGACAGCTGAGCATACAAGCATTTAACACCAAATGATTACTAAATTCCCGTATGCAATAACTTCGTATTGTTTCTGTTTGTGCATTCCATAGCTGCATAAGCTAAACCCATATCAAACAATCCAGTAAAATACTTTATTGCATTAAAAAAGCATAAATTAAAACGCCAAATCGCCATCTTGAATTGGATTTTCGACGCTTCAATTTGCATAGCTCGCGCCTGTGCGGAGTTATGGAGACTGCTATCTAACCTACTATAGGTGTTAAGACGAACGGTACCATTAACCAATTTACCATCCTTCCCTCTTACCATTTTAGAGTGGGCAATAGATCTACATGTTGACTTATGCTTTTGTGGCTTACCATTATCATGTAATAACGAAATTAAAATAAGCATGAATTAAAAGTAAGTACCTAACTAAAAGTCTTGTTACACTATCAACTTGTTGACGCAACTTTTTTATTTAACTTACAACCATGGATGTCAGTATTTTTTTTTAAGTTTTATTTTAGTGCAGTATGTATAGGTGACTGCGTTCGACGCATTGTTTGATAACTTACTATAACGATTATACGATAACGTTCGGTGTTGGGTATGAAAGAATGCGCTACTATCGTTGGTGCGTTATCAGTATAGAAAGAAGATTTAGCTATATCGCTCAACATTCACTGTGTGTCGTCGGTTGCACATTAAAGATAACTTCGCATCCAGTTCATGCATTGTGTATGTTGACAATGTAGAAGATAACACCATTGGAGTTGGATGAGGAGGTCTAGCTCAAATGGAACAGCACGTCCACAATCGTGTTTGTTTGTTTGAGCCTATTCGCCATTTTGATTGTTATAACCACTACTAGCAGGTTAAACTTTGCTACAATGAACTGTGGTAGGCCCTAGGTTAAGCGCCTGTCAGACGATTGAGAAAATCGCGCGAGTTGGCTCGCGCGAGTAACTCTCTGGGAGTATAGGCCTGCACTTGTTTACATGGAACTCACCGCCTCCCCGTCAGACGGTGAGCCAGCGAGCGCGAGCTCGCGCTCGACACGAAAAATGTCCAGCTTGTTAGCAAGTCGAGGTAGCGAGAGCCAATCAGAACCCACTACCATAACACGTGACCAGTGAACACCAATAGGTGGCGTTGTTGTTACCTTCATTGTCTGTCGTGTGACAAGGATGGTAATAAACTCGTGCGAGCCAATTCGCGCGATTTTCTCGATCGTGTGACGGCCGCTTTACCTTTGTTACTATCAAAGTTAACAATCAAAATGTCTGCTGATTTGAAGTGTTTACTTGTACACCGCCGACCACACACCTGCACCTCCAGTACGACAGTACCATAGATACTACTATACCCTCGATAGTACTATTTATTTCTCGATTTGGTTAGTCGGGAAACACTCCCGTAGGTGGAATTGTTATTATTTACTACAATTCAGAAATTAAAAAAGTCCGCCCCAACCGGGAATCGTCCATCCATCCATTCAGATGTATAATGCAACTACAATCAAAGTTTAAAATGTACCCGTCCTGATAGTCTAGTGGTTAAGACGCCTGTCTGGAATGCGGGATATCCGTGGTTTGATTCCCGATTGGGGCGGACTTTTTTAATTTCTGAATTGTAGTATATAATAGTACTATTTATAAACTACAGTACTATTTTATAACTCCATGATAACACAATGATTGCTCAATTCAATTGTTATCATGGTTGTTGTTTTACCAGATTGATTAGAACATGAATGTTAATATACCCCAACCAGAAATAACAAAACAATAACAAAAATAAACTAAAGTAGAAAAAGATAAAAATAAGCTTGTGTGCAGAAGTGTTTTGAATTGATTTAGGTGGCACAAGGAGTGTTGTACAGTCGGAAATAAACCTGGTACACCTACACCATAGGCCTAAGTGACACGGATACTTTTAACAAGGCAAACCTAAGACACATTAAGTTGATATAAATATGGTTTATTACGTGATATGAATGGGCAGTAACATATATCAATGGATTATCTCGTTTTTAATAGAAATGAGAATTCTCCAGAATTCTCAGAATTCTATTCGCCTTGTTCTTTTATCTCAGATATATTAATGTTTCAAGTTTTAATTTTCAAATTTGTATTTATTTTCATTTTATTATTTAAAACACATCAACTATGTCTATGCCGGTACAATTTCAAATTTTGTACCGTCTAACGAAAAAAATCGTGTAACGCAAGTAAAAACAGGAAAAGACTCTCCCTTACTATTAGTTTGTAGAAACAGGTGAGTAGACACAATATACAAACCACTGCTGGTCAAAATTTAATTTTGATCTAAAAGACTTGATTCGCGCAATTTGAATATAATTATTGTTGATTCTGAGGTTATGTCCCGTCCCAAAATTTTAATTTCATTCTGTCAACTTTTCATACAACTTTACTGTATTCTTTCGAAATCATCTTGAGGTCTAGGGATTCATTAGCGGGAATCGAACCCTGGACCTTCTGTATTGGAAGCAGAGCCTCTAACCACAAGACCAACGGAAATATAGACAAGTAAAAATAATTGACAATATTTTGGACCAGAATCTTCCAAGGCCACAGGCATACAGAAAATCGTAATGTTAATTCTTATGACATTTTGCTGATAGGATCCTGCTCAAAAATGAAAAAGTTTTCAGTTTTTCCTGTGGTCATGTGGGTCCCAATTTATTTGATTAAAGTCTGTTAAATTGATAACAAATTAATAATCCTCTATCACATTTATGTTTTCTGGATTAATTGATAAATACACTTTTCATAGAATTTTTTTCTGGATTTTTTTTGTAAAATGCATGACAATTAATTTTTCCATTATTACGTAACACGTGTGTGAAGCAATTATTTTGCCAAAATGTATTAGTGTAATCACTAATGTATCATTGTTATAATCTGTCTGACATGCACAAATGCATTGATGAACTTACCCCAAAATTTCGTAGGATACCAGACCATGTTTTCTTTTTCTGCGCTCCTATTGTTCTATCGTTCAGCTGTCTACAGAGATATCTGTGTAGACCAGACTATTGTCACAGCTATTTATTTAAACTACGTCTTATCTCAAAGAGCTTGTTACTCAAATAATACAATAGAAAAAATAAGCAACAATTTACTGATCACTCACTTGTCAACCAATGAAATAACATTATTATATGTCACGTTACATTTTCAGGGGAAAATAATCTCAAATAACACAATAAAAATAGCACAATAGAAAAATAAGCAACAATATACTGATCAATAACTTATCAAACATTGAGATAACATTATTATAATCAAGTTATATTTTCAGGGGAAAAGATTACAATTCATTGTTTCTTGTTCGTAACCGATAGAGATAGCAGATGTGTAAAGCGTGAATCACTTATTCGGAAGGTAACTGATTCCAATACCGCCACTGGCAATCCTGACTGTAAGTGTTTTCCTTCGGATGTTACACCACAATTTTCCTAAACCCTAATATCCTATAGTTAGTAAGAGGCTAACACAGGGTTAATTAAAGGGTATACCATACAGAGGGCATCCCTACAACTTTTTTTTAAAACTAGGAAAACGCTTAAGTCCCGTCGCGTTGTTGAGCGAGCACCGGTACGTGCAACACGACCCGAGTACGACATTCTCATAATGTTACATACCAACAAGTCTTTAAGGTCTTGTCCGATTTAGCTGAAAATCTGTAAAATAGGAGAGAATGGATAAAATCCCCCGCCATCTAAAGGACCTTGACATCATTTCTTTGGGAAAACATAACAAATAATACACTGCTTCCTCGATAGTATTTTGATTACTTCTAGGTGGCAGTGCATAGTGAGACTTTTCGTTGCCATGGTAACGTTACTTTTGTTAAAATGTAATTCCTATCTACACTACTTAAGGTCTTGACCGATTTAGCTGAAAATTTGTAAAATAGGAGAGAATGTTGTACTTATTGACCCTGCAAAATTTCATAACGATCGGAACATTTTTTTTTTTTTATTTTTTTTTTATAACCAACGATCGGATTTTGTTCAAAAACTATACAGCAACCCGCCTAGGTGATATGTACATGTGTGCAAAATTTCAGGTCGATCAGAGAAACGGTGCGACCTGTATCGAAGCAGTAACAGAAAAAAAAAAAACAGACATTCGAGCCATAAGAGTCAAGTGGAGACGCTCGCTTCGCTCGCTCAATGATGATGCTCAATGTTATTATACTGAGTGATCTAAGGCAAGTTAAGAGCGTTCACCACCCCTTTTTTAGGCAATTTTCTGTTTGCTCGGCTGAATGACATCACAGTTCTTAGAAATTTTGAACATATCTCAAGAAAGTGGAAATAAAGGTTTATATGGCAACACATTCCTAAAATTTGTTTTGAAATAATTTATAAAGAATAAATTAGATTTCACGAATTTCAATTTTGTTTAAAAAGTCCAAAATTGACTATATTCGTGAATTTTTTCTGGCCGATCAAGTCAAAATTTTGAAAATCTATGACTGTTGGAACGTCCATGTATGTTTATTGACAAGTTTGCAAAATTGTATATACGTAGGATGCTTTTTGGCCGAGCAAACCGCTATTTACTACCTGTCAAAAGGGTGGTGAACCCTCTTAAGTTGAATGCGTTGCATATTTTGAAGTATTTCCTAGTTTCTTTATTTCAAAGGCATAAAGAGGCCAAGTCAGTAATTATCGGTGTCTTACTTGAATCATGCCATTATCTCAGTCGGTCTAGAAAACCCAGCGGTTATTTTGAATTGTTATTAAGTACCTATACTATCAATCTTGCATAATTATTATTTATATTGTGTATTTTTATTAAGTTTTCTCTTTCAAGGTCATTTGGTGAAAATCTGTACGTTTTATAGCATCACAATAACCAACTTTGTATCTACTAAAATCCTCTATTGGTCAGATGGTAATTATTCTATATTCTCCATTGAAACGAAAAAGTGTACTTTCACACTTTTTGGCAAAAGGGGGGGGGGGGTTGTCCCGCCTCCCCCCCTTGGATACGCCACTGCTTACTTTGAGTTTACGTGTTGTCGGTGCATGTTGGTCGTGGTTGCCGTTGACCTAGTATAGAGAGTAGGTCTT
Source organism: Sweltsa coloradensis (assembly GCA_024449915.1). NCBI lineage: Eukaryota > Metazoa > Arthropoda > Insecta > Plecoptera > Chloroperlidae > Sweltsa > Sweltsa coloradensis. Next base: position 14,884 of record JAMZAV010003644.1, on the reverse strand, counting down.
GAGTAGTGTACATACATTGCCTAGTTTGAACACATAGCTCTGTAGCTGGTTCTCAATCCTCGTGGTAAAGCTGGATTTCAATGCTAATCTGGCGCCACGTGGTGGTAATGCTCGCGGAAGCTAATGCACAGTGACCCGGCCGCCCGGCTGTTACCTGAAGGCGGTAATGGATAAAGTTTAAACCTTATGACGTCGACCCATGTAATTTTACCCGACTAGCGTTCGTCGTCGAACAAAAACATTTTTTACAGTGTGAAAGACTAAAACCGTAAAACAATTGCCAAACATGCATTTATTTCAGTAAGACGCACAGCAGTCATTTACAAATAAACCACTGCTACTAAGTGATCAAACATTAATTGTACACGCTAATGGAAAATAACGTGTGGGTGTGTTCGAAAATTGACCCTTAGTGGCCTCTTAGTAGTAGTGGACGTTAAGTGACTTTTGTGCATCCGTCGCGGTGTACACAAACGATTTTGTTTATTTTGTAGGTTTGTGTTTATTTTATATTAGGACTTGTGTGCTGTACTTTTTTCATTTTCATTTTTTTAATTTTAAATTCAAAACTGAACGTAAATTTGTCATTATTTCTTTTGTAAAATTTTCATTACAATCATTGTACATAGGTACAATTAAAAAAAAAACTTTACTCACACAAGTTAAGAAAAGAGGACATTGAATCGAAAATCAGTTCAGAAAAATGTCGATATGACAATTGTGCTGAGTTCCACTGCATGACGGTGATGTTATCCATATCCCTATATATATATATATTTTAAAAAAAAATTAATATACCTTTTTGGATTTATACAAAGTACATACATAAAATTAGTCATTCAAATGATGGTATACAAATATATGATGAAATATGAAATTAATGGAAAACATTTCAATAATAGAAAAATATACTAAATCTGAAGTTAAGAAAAATAATGTTATATCATTCATCAAAGAATTAATTAATGGAGTTATATGATTTTCTTAATAATAATTCTTTGAGCTTGGTTTTGTAAGATATTGGTGATTGATAATACTTTTATATTAGTTGAAATTTTGTTATAAATAGTAAGACAAAGATAGTGAGGACTTTTAGGATACAGGGACGTATTGTGAGAAGGAACATGGACAATTTTAAGTAACTGAGTAATCTAATTATACGAGTGAGCACAGCGAACAAAGTCTTAAAACGCGCGTCGAACGGCTCGTCATTGTGACAATGTATGTCTGTAAAATGTTTGTTTGTTCGATGCCATACGGCCGAACGGCCAAACAGATTGAGCAGTCATCCGTGATTATAATGTACTTGGAACTGATAACAAAATGAGCAAAATCTGTTGCAATTAGAACCTACAAACGACATAATAAATAGAAAAAAAAGGCTTGAAATGTGTAGGATTCAATTTAAAGACAATACTTTTGTTCTTGGGGAAAAAAACATTTTTTTAAATGTCAGGCGGAAAAATCTTGCACGCTTAAGGTTACCCAAAATTCTGCTGGGAGATTGAGTAAATCTTGTAATCTTCATACGTATTTCGTACTGCCTATGTTTTCCACAGTATTGTATGCATTTCAAAACAGGTACTATAATTTTTTTTAGTACAATCCTCCTCCTCCTTCTTCTTCTTCTTCTTCTTCTTCTTCTTCTTGACCGCCCGAACTGCGGGAGTTTTGCGGGGTTCTATTCCCAATGGAGACAATTTTAATACAATATATTTAAGATATCTTGTATTGACAGTCGTGTAAATTAAACACAGAATGATTCCAAACTGGAACACTATTTTACTTTACATTTTTAAATGGCCATGCCCAATTCAAACCGAGTACTTTGTGACGTGGATACTCTAGTTCGGGCAAAAAGAAAACGCGCGGTTAGAACTGAATGATCCAGGTTCGACTCCAAAACTAGTAATTTTTAAATTTAATCTTTGACTGTTATAATTTGACACGTATCATACTAGGCTAACAAAGATTGCGTTCCGTTACATGCTATAAAGTTAATATGTTTTCACATCATGTGCGAGGCGTAATCCAAATATAAACAGATGACCGTTGCAGATCATACTATAATTTAGCATTTTCCATCGAAGTTATATCGTATGATCGATTATGATTATGCTGTGTACGTTTCTTAGGTCCAGAATTTCAATGTCTAGTTAAAATTTATCTGCCAGTTAGTCCTCTCAGTAAATATTTACAAGGCTTCTGATTGGTGGTTGCCATAGTAAAAACAAGTTATGTGTCAGTTAAATTTACTTGCCACTTTAACTGGACATTGAAATACCGGGCCTTATTGGGCTCAGCGTGAAAAATAAAGGAAGCGCACCGGGCCAAGCCTCGCGCGGCTCCGCTTCCACTAGCGCCTATTATGAGATGACCCATTTCAAGTTTCATCCCGATCTGATGATGCGTCTAGAAGTTATTTTGACGTCAAGATCGTTCGAAATAACTTTCTTCTTGGGCTGGGTGGCTGGCTGACGAATTATGTATCAGTTTGTGGGCCCTCAATGGATAATGTTAGAGAAGCCAAAATTTGCACCGATGTCAGTCATCTCAGTGGCCATGTGTGCTTGACAAACGGTAATTGCATTAGATGACCGGAAGCTAAGATAATGCAAAAATAACAAATTATTTAATTCGTGTTTTGCTAAGCAATGGATAATGTTAGAGAAGCCATACTTTGCACCGATGTCAGTTATCTCAGTGGCCATGTGCTATTCGGCACCAAAAAGCACACTAGCGCCGCTAGCGCGGCCCTGTTGGCGGAACGTAGAACCCGAGCAGTAGTGATCTCAGGTAGACACAAGCGGCAAATAACGTGGAAGAACGTGTAGATGTAACTAAAAAGTTGAGTTTTCGGCGTGATACGTTCTGTTACGGATGTTGAACGTTAGAAATAAAACAAAAAATTATTTGTGCTATGGTTATCACAAGAAAACACATTTTAAATGAAAGAATAGATTAGACGACGACGACGACGTGAGAAACTAGGGCGCTTCAACCGGTTAGGTCATATTGCGCCGCCTGTGAATGAAAGTAAATTAGAAGAGTTAATGCAGGTATGTTTGATGATTAGATTGTTTTCTAAGTGTATAAATAACAAAATAAATTGAAGATGAAGAAAGTAATAGCAAAATAAAAGTTATGTATGTAAATGAAAATAAAGAAAAGAAAGAAATGTGTATGAAGTTAATTAAAGTTTGTTAAATAGATTACTTTGGATGAGAAATTTGGAAAGCTTGTCGCCGTTATCATATGATTGGGAGAGATCAAATTGCATGCGCAAGGCATCATATTTGGTACATTCTGCTAGCATATGATGTACGGTTAAAGGTACATCACATGTGTCACATATGGGAATAACCTTTTCTCTGGTTAAGAGATATCCGTGTGTTAGGCGTGTGTGCCCTATACGAAGTCTAGACAATACCACCTCTTCTCTACGTGAGAGTCGAGACGTAGGTGGACGAATTTTGTTAGTCAATGTGGGCATCACACTACGCAATTTGTTATTTTGCAACACATCCCAAGATGCTTGTCGCAAATCCAACAATCTTTGCTTGAATCCACTCTTGACATCTGGAACGGGAACTAGATTGAAATCAACGTCGCGACGCTGGGAAGCTTCCTTAGCAGCCCTATCAGCGTGTTCATTTCCCTCTATGCCCACGTGTCCAGGTATCCAGCAAAACTCTATTATATAACCCTTAGAGGTTAGTTTTTCTAAATAGAATTGGATGTCTTGTACCAAATGATGACTTGAATACATGAGTTCTATAGCTTGAAGTGAACTTAAACTATCTGAACACAAAAGGTATTCTCCACAACGACAGCGTAGAATGTATTTAAGAGCTTCACGGATGGCGAATAACTCTGCAGTGAAAACTGAACACACGTCGCTTAGCCTAAAACGTTCAGTTAAGGTGGAGCAATAAAAAGCACTTCCAACCTTGTTGTCAATTTTGGAGCCATCTGTGAATACCAAAGTAAACCTTTGATGTTCATGGCAAATCTCTCTAAAGTTAATTTTGAATACACTATCGCAAGTAGAGTTTTTATCAAAACGACAAAGGTCAAATATAATAATCGGCTCTGGTGTAAACCCGGGCGGGTTATTGCTAAATACAAAATTAAAAACTTTTGGCAGATGAAATTCTATAAGATTAAACAAAAGTTTACATCTTAATCCCGTTGGAAGAGATGCCTTGGGAAGAGATGCCTTGGGTTTGTTATCAAAGTGTCTGACATATGTCGTGTTAAAAACATTCTGATTTGCTGGATGGTTAGGCATAGCTTTAATTTTCATTACATACGTACCCATCAAGAGGTTTCTCCGTTCTGCCAAGGACACACCTGACTCGGCATACAAGCTGACTACCGGGCTTGTTCGAAATGCACCAAGAGCAATACGAATACCACAATGGTGGACAGTGTCTAGAAGTTTAAGGGTTGTGTTACTTGCTGAAGAGTATACGAAACATCCATAGTCCATCTTGGAGCAAACTAGAGATCCGTAAATTCTCAACATGCAAGTCCTATCTGCACCCCACGATGTATTACTGAGAACTTTCAATAGGTTGATTTTCAACATGCATTTTTTGCGTAACTTAACAACGTGGTCTTTCCAATTTAGCTTTTTGTCAAACACCATGCCGAGAAGACGGACATTTGTTTTGAATAGAAGTTCTACATTGTTAAACGATAGTTGTGGGTCATTTTGGATTCCTTGAAGACGGCAAAAGTGAATGCACTGAGTTTTTTCGGGAGAGAATCGTGTCCCCCGCTTTCGAGCCCATTCACTTATTATTGTTCAATCCAATTTGCACGTGTCTTTGAGCTGTTGATAAATTTACCGATCTGTAGAAGATTCCCAGGTCATCTACAAATAGGCATGACATTAGGCTCTTTGGGATACAATCCACTACACTGTTTATTCCAATAGCAAACAGTGATACCGACAAGACCGAGCCTTGTGGTACACCTGTTTCCAGTGAGAACGAGTCTGACAAACATTAGAGTAAGTGCACCATAAAGTGGACACCTGACGCAAGGGTTATGTCTCGAATGGTTAAGCATTGGCCTACATTTCATTTCTCTTTTAAAAAAGGGCCTACAACTATTTACACTTAAATATCAACTTTTAAATAATCGTGATCTCAATTTAAATTTCGGTAGGGCCTACTCTTAATAAAAACATTGTTCTTACATTTAAGTCCAGGGATAAAGTCCTAAAACATAAAGTCAGATGACAGTGTGGTGTCACCCACTGAGTTTTCCCGTTGTGTTTGATAGATTTTATTTACTTATGTTAATTTTTTAATAATTATGCTAATTGTTTTTTGCCCGTCTAATTTTAATTCATGTCTATGCCAAAAGGCTATCACACCGTTCCCAATTGTTACACATACAGGCCTATATAGGCATATACATTCAATTCGTTTCGTAAGTGATGGGCTACCTCAAAATTACTACACTGCAGTGCGTTTTTATCACGCCAAAAATAAGGCACACTTTGTCGATGATTACAAATTGACAACACCCGGATTTTAGCATAGATGTAGACCTTATTTATTGACATTTTCAAAAAATATGATGAAAATAATACAAGTTGTACTATTGTAATTGCATTACCGCGGGAAAATGTTAAATATTGCACCTTGCACTTCAGCTGTTCAGTGTTATATCAATTTGTTGCGAAATATTTGTTGATACAATGAACAGACTCCTTTCACTTAAAAAAATTACATTCTAAATTCAAATTTGGTAATAATTCCTTGGACCAATACCAATTTTCGCGGGCAACTTTACTTATAGTAGTAGGACTGTAGGACACAATACACTACTATATAATAAATAATAATCTGCCTATGAATTATTTTCTGGATATTCTTACGCTCAGACATAATACCCAACTATTATGATGATATTATAATATATATTATTTTACATTTCACCCCTATCCCATTCAGGAATATAAGAATATGAAGGTATCTGGTATCTCGAGGTCAATTTTGGCTATAGTTGGCCTACGTACGCAATTACGCCTAATTGTGGTTGTAAAAGAGCATAAAAAATGCAAACCGTAGATGAAAATATACATCTTATTTAATGCGTGTGCGAGAAAGGTAAATAACAGTGAACAGATTGGAAGTATTCCCCGAATTGTCATAACCGGCGTGACTGACACACGTTTGCGCCATATACGCCCCAGTCCGGAACAATTACGCCAGCTATGTTGTGACGTAGCGCGCCGCCAGTGCTGCGATCTACATGTCGTTTTGGTGCCGAATACAAACGGTAATTGGATTAGATGACCGGAAGCGTAGATAATGCAAACAAAAATTATTTTATTCATAACTGTGATGTTCAAACCTTTTAATTATCAATGAGTGAGATTTTATTTTGAATCATTGTAAATAAAGTAATTTTCTCTTCTTGGATGCTAACATCCATACCATGTACGTGCTAAAAAAATTATTGATATACCATACAAAAATGCAAAAAAAAAAAGGGGGGGCCAAGCCAAAAACGAGGAAGATACAAGTGGCTCAACTGCATAAAGTGGTGAGATCTAGAAGTGTTGTCAAGCCCATTATTTAGTTTAAAAAAATAAATATGTTTATAATTTATATAATAAATTAATAATATATCAATATCCATATCATTATAAAACTATAATTATGAAATATATATGTTAACAAAAATAACATAAACATTGTATAAATTTATTGAAATATTTACATGTGGAAATATCAAAATTAACAGACGCCATTCAAAATTAAATTGCTTGGTCGATGGATTTGGATTGGTTATGTTTTGGTTAGTCAGTAACGACAACCAAGTTAAAAATTCATCGACCAAGCTTTTAATTTTGATATTTCCACATGTAAATATTTCAATAAATTTATTTAATGTGAATGTTATTTTTGTTAACTTATTTATTTCATAATTATAGTTAGATAATAATATGGATATTGATATATTATTAAATTTATTATATAATTTATAAATATATTTATCATTTTAAACAAAATAATGGGCTTGGCAACACTACTAGATCTCACCATTTTATGCAGTTGAGCCACTTGTATCTTCCTCGTTTTTGGCTTGGCCCCTTTTTTGCAAGTTTTTGCATTTTTGTATGGTGTAACAGCTTACACAAAGAACACAATATCTTACTGTTGCCGTGTTCAAAGCAAACAGTAAACATGTATTGTGCATTGAGTGTTGTTCTGCATAAGCTGAACAGTTTTACTCTGTGGCCAATGAAATTGTTATTTCGGACATAAATAACCATCCTGTCACTCAAAAGATCGTATCGCCAGAGTGCGCCACTTGCTGGGGCTGAAAAGGCCTAAAATAGCTGCAAAACATGCATTCGAATATCAGTAGTTTAGCGGTAACTATACACACGATTTTGATGATTTTGATTTTATTTTGAAGATAAATGTTGAAATTAGGACTTGTGTGATGTGCATTTTCTATTAAATGTTTTGTAATTTTTTTATAAAGCTCTAAATTGAAGGTAAATTTTCAAACTTATGTCCAAGTTCTCAATTTTTTATTCGCTCATATACAATTTCGAAAATCGACATCACACAAGTCCTAGTAAATTTTATCATGAATAGAGCAAAAAAAAATTAAGCCGATATGACATTTGTGGGCCGAGTTCCAACTGATATGCTGGGACACTGCATCGTACCGATATTATAGCTACTCCTGTGCAGCCTTAACAAGCTTTGGTACTCCATCACTAGTTGAAATTTACCAAAGGTTTACTGCATATTTGTCACAAATCAAAACACTATTTTACATATTTGTATTTAATAAATAATATTGATACCATTTACAGAACCTCACTACTGAAGCATTTAATACAATACAAAAACAGTTGGCTGTTTGAATAAGATACAAATTTTAAATCAAGGCAATTGAATTCCAATGGACAACAAGGAGCAAACAGAGGACACAAATTATTCTTTTAAACTGGAATGGATAATGATAAAAATAAGAATAGTTGGGCTTCTGAGTAGGTAGGTCTACTTCGTGATCACGATGTGTTTGACAGGAGGGTTGTAGACAACAGTTTCAGAGAACCTCCATCCGTCCTCTTCTTTAGCCTCGATAAAAACTTCCCAACGTTTTGTCAGGTCGCACTTCGTGATGCAGATCACATCGGATCGCACCCTTAGATCGTACATCCCCGAATTGTAGCTACCATTCAGATAAACCTGTTCAATAGAGACAAAAGAATGTTGCATTATCAAAATTGTGTTTTTATTACGTACATGTTTTTTACGGTGCGACAGCAACCCTTATTGTGTGGCTTGTTGGTCTTGTGGTTAGCATCTCTGCTTCAGCAGCAGCAGGGTTCGATTCCCGCTCTAGGCAGAACTAAAAAAAAACTGATTTGCACTTAGTCCATCAGTTCTTGGGTTAGGAATTTGTAAACGGTGACTTTGGAGCAGTTTTAGCAATGAGGCACGTAATAAATTGAAAGTTGTTCTGAATCGGCTTTGTTGATTCTGACGTTGATCCGCGGGTGTTCGCACTGTCCATACCACTGATTGCTATATTTCCTATTAAAAATAAAGATCTTTGGTTGGTTATCGCTCACATATCAATTGCGTCGGTACTTACAGGGTTAGCTTGGTCCCTTTGGTTTTATGACCCCCACTGAAAATCACTATAAGCACTATATTTTGTAGGCTAAGTTTTTAGTGCAATTGGTACAATATTTTTCAATATAGGGCCTATGCCAACATTCAGAAAATGAATTATGAATTCAATGTATATTCAATGTATAGGCCTACATATGATAATCAAACAATCAATCAAACAATCAAATAACCGTATAAAAGTTGAGACACAATGTTTTTTGTTTCTTGTGTCGACTGCACAATAACTACATTGTTTTGGAAATTCATTCAGCCCCAATTTTTTTTCTAAAACGCATTAAATGCACACTAAAAACCCGAGTTTCAAAATTTTCGCCCGCGGCGCTATTGTTGGACCCGTACGTAAACCTCCGTACATGGTCCCTATTATTTAAATATACCCAGGATATTATATAGTCCCCCCCTCCCCGGATGAAAAGCCTGAATTCAACACTGGTGCAAAATATTGCCTACAATAGTTGTGATTGTCATTGTGAGTGTAGAATGTCAATTCTCGATTAAATAATGATAAATAAATAAACAAATAAATAAATAAATAAATTGTATTTAGAGTCTACCCACTCAGTTATATATAACTGATGTTCAGTGGGGCTTATTAAGGAAAGGGCCTAAGCTAGAAAAGTTTGGTAAAAGATGATTTAAAAAATATTATTGATTTAACCACTTGCCATACTACCACGTCTGCCAGACGGGTGCGCCACCCGTGCCTGGCTATACTACCACGTCTGTCAGACGGGCGTCAGGGGGTGTTTCTTTGTCAATAGTAGATGGCATGTGAAACAATGACTTTTGAGGAGAATCAAATTTTTAATATATTGTGTGTTTTTTAAAATATTACTAATTGTGGGGATATAAAAAAAATGGGGGGAAATTATCCTGGGGAATAGTGGCCAAGGTTAGGAGTCAGGTTGGGAGTCAAATGTCAAGATCGGATGAGAACCAATCAAAGGCTTGACTAAATACCCTAAAATATATATATATTTTTTTAGAATTTCATCCAAAAAATGGGGGGGTGGGGTAGGAAAGAGGGGCTAAGTAGACAGTGGGGGGGGATGAATTACTTTGGAAGGTGTTTTTAGGTGGCTAAATATCACTATCAAATAAAATCCAAACAAAATAATATGACCTAATGGAATTTTTTTTTTTGGGGGGGGGGGTAGAGGGGGAGTAGTTTGAAAGCGGTTGGTGATGTCAAGGCTGGAAAGGATTACCAGATGGGGAAATAGTTTTTACTTTTTCAATTGTTTACTTTTTTGGAATTATAAAAATATGGGGGGGGGGGAGTCCCAACGTGCGTTACTTGGGGAGTGGGGGGGGGGTTATAGAGACTAATGTCAATATCGGATGAAATCTGCCAAAAATTTCCATTTAGGGAAATGAAATACTAAACTTGGGCCTATTTTTAAGATGGCCATGAACCAAATTCAATTGCGAAGCCATTTTTTTATGATTTCGATTTAAAAATTTTACTTTTTTACCACAAAAATTGTTGGCTTGGCGCTCGTCAACAGGCGGGCGAAATGATCTTACTTCTTTTAAAAGCGAAACTAGGGAGAAAGAATAAAAAGCTTGGCTCAACTTCTATATCTCACAGCATTCACAGCCGAAGACTTTTGAAGGAGAGCTTGGCTGCCGTTTTTTTTTACAAATTTTTGTATTTGGTTGGATATTACATCTTTTTGTTGTTCGTTCGCTATCAAGGTGTGAATGATTAAATTTGTTGAGTTCAAAGTTGCTTTTTACATTTTTGGGCCCACGGTCCCCCAAAGATACCCCTTAAATAAATAAATAAATAAATTTTTATTTACAGACTACCCACTCAGTTATATAACAGATTTTCAGTGGGGGACTTTAAATCAAAGCGACCAAGCCAACCCTGCAGGCCCCGACGCAATCGACGAGTGAGCGATAACCAACCAAAGATCGATATTTTTAATAGGAAATATATCAATCAGTGGTATGGACAGTGCGAACACCCCGGATCAACGCCAGAATCAACAAGGCCGATTCAGAACAACTCTGAAATTTATTATGTGCTTCGTTGCTAGGACGGCTCCAAAGTCACCGTTTACAAACTCCTAAGACAAGAACTGATAGACTTAAGTCCAAATCAGAAGTTAAAAAACTTCTGACTTTAGCGGGAATCGAACCCTGGCCCTTCTGCATTGGAAGCAGATACGCTAACAACAAGACCAACGCACTAGCATAAGCACTAGATATTTATAATGGTTAAGAGCATGTTTAATTTCAAGCTTGTATACAAATTACTACGCCTGAGTAATTACGCGTTTTGATTTTGCTAGGACGGCTCCAAAGTCACCGTTTACAAACTCCTAAGACAAGAACTGATAGACTTAAGTCCAAATCAGAAGTTAAAAAACTTCTGACTTTAGCGGGAATCGAACCCTGGCCCTTCTGCATTGGAAGCAGATACGCTAACAACAAGACCAACGCACTAGCATAAGCACTTGATATTTATAATGGTTAAGAGCATGTTTAATTTCAAGCTTGTACAAATTACTACGCCTGAGTAATTACGCGTTTTGATTTTGATTTTGATTTTCCCCGGTCCCAATTGCCCGGTTTTTTGTTATATGAGGTACATCTGAGTGTGGCCCAAGTTTCAAAGTTCTAAGATGAACCGTTTTCTCAGTATAGCGTATTATTCATAAGAGTACGGAATTACCTACTTTTGATAATTTTGGTTTTTTTCCGGTACCCGTTAACCAATTTTGCTTTCCATATTCAAAAGTGATAAAGAATGAGAGATATCAAAATGTATTCCACGTTTGAAACATCTCAGTTGTAGCGTTTTCTTTGAATGATTCATTTCTTAAAGTTCAGATATGTTTTTTGTCATTTTTGGGCCCATGGTCATCCCAAATTTAGCCCGTTGTGTTTTGGACGCAAGATATTTATAATAATTAATAGCATGTTAAATTTCAAGTTTGTACAAATTACCACGCCTTGGTAATTACGCGTTTTGATTATCATCCAAATTTTGATTTTCTCCGGTCCCTGTTACCCGATTTTGGTTTTGAAAGCAAAAGGCACTGCGTCTGAAATACACCTAAGTGTGGTCCAAGTTTCATAGTTCTAAGATTTACCGTTTTCTCTGTAGGCTAAAGAAATCTCCGCGGAGAACTCCTAGCCACCCACCCACCCACCCACCCACCCAACCACCAGCCAGCCTTAAGGAATTTGACGATGTTGAGAGCCTTTTTTAACACAGAACGAGTTGTCGGATCGGGTTGATTTTTTTTTTTGTATGTCATGGACCACATACCAGGTCATATACCGAGTTTCAAGATTGTAACTCTTTCGGGGCGGCGTGTGCAGATAGCTGAAAACCCCCCAACTCTGGTAGATGTATATAGGGCCGGAGTTCGGTGTCGCCTAAGCATCGCATCGCTTGTCTGCCAATAATATAGCAAGATGCAAGATAGCAAGAAATCTAAGGCGACGGTCGTCGCCCTAGATTTCTTGCTATCTCAAATGTCCAGAATATTTACGCGTCAAGAAAAATCCGCCATTTTAAGATTTTGCAAGTTGCATATGCACTGCTTACAGCGCTAATTCGACTTTCGATTATCGAGCGGCGACCGCGGTAGACTTGTATCGATCGGTCGATGCGTAGGCGTTGCTCCGGAAGGCGTGGCTTTCCGTAAGCGGGAATTTCAAAGGTTCGGTTCGAGGTTCGACTTTCAAAATAATTTTCGAACCGAACCGAACCGGATTTAAGGTTCGGTTCGTCTTTTCGAACGGTTCGCACAACCCTAGAGATAAGGTCTCATTCACCGGTACTGATAGGAACAAATTGACTTCATCAAAACTGATAAGTTTGGTGCCAGGATTTACATGAATAGTTTTTAAGAGTTTCTCCCAGTTCCTTAGAGTTTTCCACAGATTAATTAATTCTTCTTCCCAGAGGTTTCAGAATATCTAATAAGAATGATTAAGAACTTACAATGGGTCGAAGAGGTAAAGACATCTTATGGATTTTTGGAAGTCCGTAAATGTGTGGTGGTTTCGAGTAATGTGGGGTAAGATAAGATCTTGTTGCTTTAATTTTCGGTAAATCAAGGATTCATAGGATGTAGCGGGATCTTTTTTTTAGTAGTTTGTATTGATCAGTAGCCAGCACTGCTTCTATTTTTTTGTATATCACCTTATCCAAGAGAACCGTGGCCTTACCCTTGTCAGCAGGCAGAATAATTAATTCTTCTTCTCAATTCTTACTGTTGTAATGTCAAATGACATTAAACCCGTTGAAGACGACTGATTAGTTGTCGAAATATTGTTTCCTACAAAGTTTTCTTTATTTTAAAAGTGCAGTGTATAGTCCAACTAATTCATCACATTATCTATAGGCCTACGCCGATATTTACCGAATACTGAATACGTACTTATATATCAATCCCTGATCTACATGGATTTTATAATATCTGAATTGCATTATTTTCATCGATTCCAGCTACAGTACTGTTTTCAGACTAACCAAATTGACAAATAAAAATATCTAATATTACCTCCATCTTTTCTATGGGACATGTCCCCGGCGGCAAATTCCAGCTCACTGCGAGTGTATCTCTGCTACCGGTAACGCCGGCAACGAACAACTTGAGCTTGCCTTTCTCAGCAGCCTGGAAATAAAACATACAAGTTTTAAACGGAGTCGACGAGGTTGGCGTAACCAGTGATGGGAATTATCATGAAACATTTTCAAACAGTTGAATTTTTTCAAATACTAAGTATATATATATATATTATACAGTACTACTTTGTTTAGGTATAGCCTAGCTCGTATGCTAGTACCGTATGCCAAAAAATGTTTTTTACGCAATTAAACGTAAAGCAATGTTGTTGCTTCCTAAGTTCCTAGGATATTAGGCCTAGGTATGGACCTTGGTTTACATGGCCAGCAATAAAACATAAGCTGCTGGTTGGGACATTATTTGTAAACGGTAGGAGGACTAAGTGTCTACATAATTGGATGAGTGAAGCGAAGACTTCAATTTCACTGACCCCCCCAAAAAAATTTGTCTGTTTGTTCGCTCTCTACCGGGCAAACGGCATATGCAATCTTGATAAAAATTGGAGGGGACCTTCGAAATCTCTGAACTTAGACTTGCCACGTTTTTGGGACAATCGAAGAAATATTTCTCATGTATATCGTGCTTTTATGATTTTTTCCCCGATTTTTCGTGCGATATTTTTGTGACATTTGGGTTGCCTCTGACCAAACGGGTGGGGCGACAACGTTCATATTTTACATGGACATGGCTATGGTGATGTAGTACCTTTTGAAAGAAAAAGTTGGAAAAGTTAGCCAGAATGTATAGAAATAAAGGTTTTAACTTTTAATATAAGTTTTTTGAGGTACTGTATTTATGCGAGTATAGGCCTCAGGTATACATAAATTATCAAGTTCAATAAGTGGGGTGTGGCCATAAGTGAAGCCATTTTTCAATAGTATTTAATTGCTACTCTTAAAATTTTAGTGGTCAAAATAAACTCGATGGCGGCCTATAATCGAGTAAATACGGTATATAATAACAATTAACATAACAATAGAAACTTAGCAACAATCACCTACAATGCGTTCAAAAAGCACTTGCAAATGTAAAGAGATCCCACATAAACTAAAAACTTACAAAAAAGCTCATCCATAAATAAAGCTTTCGGGAAGCGGCCTAGTAATTCCAGTATCCATAAAAAAAAAGTGTTTGCGAAGCGGCCTAGTATTATGAATTCAGAGTAGCCTGTAGTGTAGTCATTATGAACCACTAGTAACTATAGTAAGTGGGTAAAGGGCACCAAAGTGTAGGGTAGGCCTACATCTAATATGCAGAAGAAATCAAAAGGCATAAAATGAATAAAAATAAACTGAACTTGAACTTTGTTAAGCATACCAGTAGGCCTCAGTTTCTACAGGCCTTCGTGGAAAGATATTTAGTACCTAAATGAGTAAATGTGTATTCAACTAGGAAAACGCTAAAGTCCCGCCGCGTTGAAGGATGAGCTTTTAATAGTTTTTAGTTTGCGTGGCATATCTTTACTTTTGCAAGTGCTTTGTTTTGTTGCCTACGCATTGCAGCTAGATTGTTGTCAAGTTTTATTGTTTTTGTCAATGGTATATTTACCTTAAAAAACTATATTAAAGCTTTATTTCTATGGATTGGCTAACTTTTCAACTTTTCAAAAGT
>JAMZAV010003643.1:0-59921 GCA_024449915.1 Sweltsa coloradensis | reverse complement strand
ATCTACAATAGTAATTTTTGTATTTTCTCTTATTTTTTAATATTTGAAAAATGTTATTTTTTCACCCCCTTCTACCCCCTTAACCGGATGGATTTTTTCATGGCTCCTCGAGGCAATTTTCTTATAATGTTGTTCTGAGTATACAATCCAAAATTCAGCCCTCTACCACAAAACCCCTAAAAGTTAGGCTAATCCGCCTAGCTATAGCCTCGTGTGTGCGTGTGTATGTGAATGTGGTGCCGTTGTTAATTTATTTAAATTAATAGGAAAACGCTAAAGTCCCGCCGCGTTGATGGATGAGCTTTTTAAAGTTTTTAGTTTGCGTGGGATATCTTTACTTTTGCAAGTGCTTTGTTTTGCTGCCGACGCATTGTAGGTGATTGTTGTCAAGTTTCTATTGTTTCTTGTCAATTGGTATTATTTACCGTAAAAAACTTATATTAAAAGCTTTATTTCTATGGATTCTGGCTAACTTTTTTAACTTTTTCTTTCAAAAGGTACTACATCACCATAACCTTAATGTCCATGTATAATATGAACGTTGTAGCCCCACCCGTTTGGTCAGAATTGGCCCAAATGGCACGAAAATATCGCACAAAAAATCATAAACTTATATTAAAAGCTTTAAATCAATAGATTCTGGCTAACTTTTTCAACTTTTTCTTTCAGAAAGCAATACATCACCATTACCTTAATGTCCATGTGAAATATGAACGTTGTAGCCCCACCCGATTGGTCAGAATCGGCCCAAATGTCACGAAAATGTCGCACTAAGAATCGAAAAAAACCCGTAAAAGTACGATATTCATGAGAAATATTTCTTCGATTGTACCCAAAAACGTAGCAAGTCTAAGTTCAGAGATTTCGAAGGTCCTGTCAAATTTTCATCAAGATCGCTCATGCCGTTTGCCCGGTAGGGAGCGAACAAACAGACAGAAAAACAAAAAAAAACACAAAACAAACAAAAAAACATTGGAGCTAAATTTTTTGAGGGGTCAGTGGAATTGAAGTTTTCGCTTCGCTCGCTACGCTCATCCAATTACTAGGAAAACGCTAAAGTCCCGCCCGTTGATGGATGAGCTTTTTTGTAAGTTTTTAGTTTGCGTGGGACCACTTTTCCGTTGCAAGTGCTTTGTGAAAGCATTGTAGGTGATTTTTGTCATGTTTCAATTGTTACTTCTTAATTGTTATTACTAGGAAAACGCTAAAGTCCCGCCGCGTGATGGATGAGCTTTTTAAAGGTTTTAGTTGCGTGGGATATCTATTTTGGCAAGTGCTTTGTTTTGCTGCTACGCTTCTAGGTGAATGTTGTCAAGTTCTTTTGTTTCTTGTCAATTGGTATTTTTACCGTAAAAACTTGTTTTAAAAAGCTTTATTCTATGGATTCTGGCTAAATTTTCCACTTTTTCTTTCAAAAGGTACTACATAACCATAACCTTAATATCCATGTATAATATAAAACGTTGTAGCCCACCCGTTGGTCAGAATTGGCCCAAATGGCACGAAAATATCGCACAAAAAGTCAAAAAAACGTATATTTAAAGCTTTATTTCTCTCGATTCTGGCTAACATTTTCAACTTTTTCTTTCAGAAAGCAATACATCACCATAACCTTAATGTGTATGTGAAATGAGAACGTTGTAGCCCCACCCGTTTGGTCAGAATCGGCCCAAATGGCACGAAAATATCGCACTAAAAATCGAAAAAAATCGTAAAAGTACGATATTCATGAGAAATATTTCTTCGATTGTACCCAAAAACGTGGCAAGTCTAAGTTCAGAGAAAACGAAGGTCGTGTCAAATTTTCATCAAGATCGCATATGCCGTTTGCCCGGTAGAGAGCGAACAAACAGAGGGAAAAAAAAACAAAAAAAAAAAAAAAAAAAAAAAAAACAATGAGCTAAATTTTTTGGGGGGTGGGTGAAATTTGAAGTCTTCCTTCGCTATCCAAAAAAACCTAAAAAAATTATAAAAACCTTTTTTCTAGGGATTCTGGCTCGGATTCTGGCAAAATTTTTTAATTTGTTTTTTCAAAAAGAAATATAAACCCTTTCCCTTTAAAAGCCATGTGAAAATAAACTTTGGCTGCCCCACCGTTTGGTCAGAATCGCCAAATGTCACAAAAAAATCGCACTAAAAATCGAAAAAAATCGTAAATGTACGTTTATTTGAGATTCTGGTTAATTTCCCTTAAACTTTTTTGTCAAAGTACTACATCACCATAACCTTAGTGTCCATTGAAATATGAACTTTTTACCCCACCGTTTTTGGTCAGAATCGGCCACAAAAATGTCACGAAAATATCGCACTAAAATTGAAAAAAATCGCAAAAGTGCGATATTCATGGAAAATTTTTTTCGATTGTACCAAAAAAACTGGCACGATAAGTTTAGAGATTTCGAAGGTCCCATTAAATTTTTCATGAGATCGTTAGCCGTTTGCCCGGAACCCGTGCGAACAAACAGACAAAAAAAAACAAAAAAACGAAAAAACATTGGAGCTAAATATTTTGAGGGGTAAGTGAAATTGAAGTTTTCGCTTCGCTCATCCAAATACTTACACAATCAAAGGATTATTCTAAGGAAAGTGTAAGTATATTTATATTATAAATTTGATTTTGATTAATATTTAATACACTTTGTTGTGAAGTATTTACTGCGTATTTCTATCACTTTTCAACCACTTTTTGTGCTGCGTGTGAAGGATTATGATAATTCAATGACAATACCATGACAGTGATGTTCGTTTAGGATCTAGTGAACTTCTGGCGATCTTGGACTAAATAGCCTACTCGAGCATAATATTTACAAGCTTTCCCCTCGTCATAATTGAGCGAGCGAAGCGAGCGTCTCCACTTGACTCTTATGGCTCGAATGTCTGTTTTTTTTTTTTTTCTGTTACTGCTTCGATACAGGTCGCACCGTTTCTCTGTCGACCTTAATTTTGCACACATGTATACACCCAGGCGGGTTGCTGTATGTTTTGAGGCAAAATCGTTAAAAGTTAAAAAGTTACATTAAAGTTAATCGAAAGTTTTTTTTTAACTAACGGCGAAAAAAAATCTGAGTGGCCAAATCATTTAGAATGTCGTCCGATCAGAATAGTTTTTTTTTATTTTGATCCGATAAGTAGTGTAGTCGGAAATACATTATAACAAAGTCCCTTTTTCCCTGGCAAAAAAAGCGCTCAGCTTTTTTGGCTCATGATACGGTCAACGGAGCTCGGATCGAGTTGAAATTTTGACCATCCGAAGTTTCGTTCCGATGAATGCCATAGTTTGTGCAAAATCGTTCAAAAAGTTTAATTACTTAAAGTTAATCCAAAGTTTTTTTTTTTAACTAAAGGCAAAAATTGAGGTAGCCCAAAACATTTAGGGAAAGCCCGTCCGGTTACGACTATGTTAATTTATTTTGACCGAAAGAGTGTAATAGAAATAATTTTAACAAAATAACGTTACCATTGCAAAGAAAAGTCGCACAAGATTCTGGTCACTAGGGACTCCCTAGAAGTAATCGAGAGTTAAATATCTTCCCAAAGAAAGTTTTAATTTAATGGGGGGATTTCCCCCCCCTTTTTTTTAAAATTTTCATAAATGGGGGGAGTTAAAATTTTGAGAAAAAAGGGTTCGTTGGCGGTGTTATCCGGGCCGCCAAAAACGCGCCAAGGGGCGTTTTTGTTTTTAAAACCTCTGCGGTAAATTTGTGATTTTTAAATTCAGTGGGGTAACCTGTTTCCTTAAAAGTTCCTTTTTTATCTTTTTCCCCTTTGGGAAAAAGGTTTTGTCCCCCCTTTTTTTTGGGGTCCCCGCTTTTTTATTTTAATAATATTATCGATAATTCTGTCACTGTAGCCTACTTTGTTAAACAATTAATTTGGGATAATAAATAACTGATAGGTAAACTTTTAAAAAAAACGTTTAAACTTTCTGTTAACTTGTGTGTTGTGAACAACCGTTCTACGAACCAAAACCATCATGTTGAGCCATCGATTCTGAGAATAATTTAGATTGCGTGACAAAAATATACACCAGAACTTTAGCCAAACTACTATGTAGTGTTGCGACACTCTATTGCTTCTAAACACACACTTTGGTACTCAGAAACACCTTGAAGTCTGATGGAAAACATCTCGTATCCCACAATTTACATAAATCAATAATAGGGTGGGGCAAACTTAGTGTCCATGAAATTTGCTGAATGAAAGAGTACCTTAAAAAACCCACCGAAATTTTTTTATTTTTTGTTGGTCGGGTCATAACCTCACTATCGGCTTTATATGTCGTTTTTTTTGACAATAGTGTAGCCAGCACAGATAGTGCAAAATTAAATTTTGTGAATCGGTTTTCTGGTTTATATTTCTTAAAACCTTTAGCTACAACTTCAATATAGGACAAATAGTTTTCTGAAATATCAGTGGGGTTTACGATTTTTTTTGCCAGACGATACAAAATCCAAAAAATATATTTGTCCCGGGTTTTGACAAAAAAAATCGTACACCAACTGTATTTTCGAAATCTTTTTTGTCCATATAGTTGAAGTTGTAGCAAAAAGTGTAAATAAACTGTTTCCAGAAAACCGATTCTCAAAATTAATTTGCAAAAACTGTGCTGGCTACACGATTGTCAAAAAAACAACACATAAGGGCCCAAAAGTAAGGTTACGCCCCACCCAAATTTTTTTTTTCCCTTTTTTCCCTTTTTTAAGAAAGGGCCCCTCTTTCATTCAGAAAACATTTCAGCCATGTTTCTTCAACTTTCAAATTATCGGCCAGAGGTGGTACAATAGCCTTAAGTTGAATGGAGATCACTCCATTCGCTACGCTCACTCGTTTAACTATTTATTATTATTATTTATTATTATTTTTATTATATATTATATATTATTATTATTATTTTTTTATTATATTATTTTTATTATTATTATTATTATTATTATTTATTCATCATCATAAGACATGGTACATAATACATTGTACATTGTATTGACATTGCAAATCCCGAAAACTATTTAATGGGGATATTGAGAGTTTACGCCCCAGAATTTCCATAAACATCTCTATATGTTTGGACATTTTATTTAAAACTCACATTAATGGAACCTGGCATCTTTACTGAAATAACGAGAATATCCTAACTCAGATCAGGTACTCACGTACTACGGGGCATATGAGCTCTTTCTGTCATTCTCGCATTTATTTTTAATCTTACTTGTCAAATGTTATACAGATAAATGCAAATATCAATTTGAAAAAAAAGAAGAAGAAAAAAAAGATAAAAACTATCGACCATATCCCATGGATAAGTGTGTTAGTAAGCGAGTTTTAGAACATGTTTTTATTTCAAGTTTCAAGGGAAATATCGTTATTATTTTTTATTTCAGAGTATGATAGGGGAATGTGCTTCAGCAATACGAAATGGAAAGATGAACATAGGTGAAAATATCGTTGTTATGTTAGTGGGTTTATGAATAGAGCAATCTCTGTATGTGTTAACACAATAACAAAATGTAGAATACAGCCAAACTTACACACTCAAAGGAATGGATTTAAAAAAGGGCAAGCTCAAACTAAACCCTTCCCCATAAACGACATGTCCATAACAGCATCTCGAAAAAGCTTGACAAAATAGAATTTTTCGATTATTAATTTAACGTAAGTTATCCAAAATTCTTTTTTCCTAATAATTTAAAACTTAATAACATGCAAATTCTATTTTGCCAAGCTTTTTGAGGGTGCTGTATGGGACAACTGTACGTTTTTTGGAAGGTAGATAGTTGGCCCTTTTTTAGATCTCATTCCCTTTTGAGTGTTGTAGGTTTGGCTGTATTTTTTACAAGTTTTTGTTATGTGTGGATCTCATTACTTTTTCAGTTCCATTCCCAAAATTATTTGCTAAAATATAATATTTGTATAAAGTTGATTTTAAATTCTATGGTATTAGCAGTAAACAATTAAAGGGTGTAAAAATCTAGACCTGATTCATGTACATCCTGGGTATAGGGTATACCATTGGTATAACGACGGTATAAGGACTGGACCCAATTCTTGAGTTCGGGGAGATGAGTTAAAACGCTTTTTGAAAACGAAGTAGTTTTCGTTTTCGAAGGAAAGGTGTATTCTTGAAAAGTATCGTGGAAACGTCATGGGGGTGAGTGAAAACATTGATATTAATTAAACCCTATAGTAGGCTAGATTAGCAGTTCCTATACCTCCGCACAGCGGAGCGTGGGAAATGAAACTCAACCGGCCCATTTCAAGATGCGATTTGGTGTTTTATTTATGCTTTTTTAATGCCTAAAGTATTTTACTGGATTGTTTGATCTGGTTTTAGCTTTGCAGCATGGTATTAAACAAAAGAAAACAATACGAAATGATTTTCATAAGGGAATTTAGTAATCATTTGGTGTTAAAGGCTAGTATGCTTACTCAAAACCCGCGGCAATTTTTGGAGAACTATTTGACACCAAAATTTATTTTTCCTAAACCCCTCAATGTAAAGGGCAGAAATACGTTTTGAGGAACCCTTAAAAAATATTGTCATATTTTTTTTTTTTGGGCAGTGTTTGTGGAATTTGCGTTCGGACAGAAGGCTCTTACCAAAGGAAGCTAAAATCATTCATTATACCACAGACGAAGACATCATAATAACTCCTAAAAGGTGGAACGTATTGCTTCATCCTTGTCAAACTATCAAGACTGCTGATATCAATACTATTTTTTACATTGTAATTATTATTGTTTACCTCTAGTAATTAAATTACGTTTCGTGGCCTCTTATAGACTAAAGCGTTTTTAAATCAAGTTTTCACGGTATGACAAAGAGATCTGAGAATTTTTCTCCGTCCTGTGGGTGTGAGCGTGTCACTCCAGATCATGCACGTGATTTTAGATATTATAGCGACTTTTGTAAGTTTACAGCTCGAGAGATACATTGAACATTATCTAAGAGGCCACTATAACAGAATTGGAGTCACTATTTTTAATCCAGATTGGAAAAGAGTACCTGTCTTTATTATTCCACCGTAAGGCTATTGTAATCATCCTAGGGTCAAAACCTTAGAATTTCCAATGAGTTGGCTGTTAATGAAAGAGTACCTTTATTAAAACGGAGAAAAACAATTTTTTTGGTCGGGACATAACCTCACTATATCGGCCATTATGTGTCTTTTTTTATAATAGTGAAGCCAGCACAGCTAGTGCAAAATTATATTTTTGGATGAGCGTAGCGAGCGTAGCGAGCGAAGCGAAGATTCCATTTCACTACACTGGAGAAAAAAATCCGGAATGTTTTTTTTTTCTTTCTTTCTTTTGTATTTTTGTGTGTCTGTTAACACGATTCCGGCTAAACCGTTACACCGATTGCGATGAAATTTTATGGAGGTCTTCGAAATCTCTGAACTTAGAACTGCCACGTTTTTGAGCGCAATCGGGAAATTTTTTCGTATAAAAAACGCAATTTTACGATTTTTTTCGATTTTTACAAAAAATTCTTCGACTTATATAACACCTACATGCTTTATCCGATTGTAATGATTTTTTTACAGAACCTTAATTTTATGAATTAAGATATTTGTGTGAAATTTGAGCGTAATCGAAAAATTATTTCTCATGAAAATCGAAATTTTACGGGTTTTTTCTTTTTTTAAACAATTCTTTGACTTATAACTCCTACATGCTTTATCCTATTCTAATGATTTTTTCAAGAACCTTAATTTCATGAAATAATTTATTCGTGTTAAATTTGAGCGCAATCGAATAATAATTTCTGATGAAAATTGCAATTTTACGATTTTTTTCTTTAAAAAAAATTACGATTAATTAAAAAAATTAAGCAATTTTTTATTTAATTTAATTCAATTTAAAAAAAAATCTTCGACTAAGTAATAATTTTTTCACAGAACAACAGAAAATCCGCGTAACACAATGGCAGCTCAATGCACCAATTACGCTCATCCAACAACGCGGCGGGACTAAAGCGTTTTCCTAGTGATAATCGTTTTTTTTGGGTATAGTGTGTAAACACCTTTAGCTTCAACTTCAGCTATAAGGACAAGGACAAACCGACAGTGTTGGCTCGGGCGCTAAGCGCTCGACTCTGATTCGGGAGGTCCCGGGTTCGAATCCCGTCGAGACCGGCAATCCTGACTGAAGGTTTTTTCCGAGGTTTTCCTCAGTCGTTAAGGCGAATGCAAGGGATTGAGTCCTCTTAAATAGCCCTCGGACATCCCTTCACAATTTTCTATCCGCACATACCTAGTTCACCTGAAGAGGGGCTAATTGCACCCTATAACAGGTTTCCCACGATAAAAATAAAATATAAGGACAAATAGATTTCTGAAATAACAGTGGGTGTACGATTTTTTTTGTTAGACGATACAAAACTCAAACAAACTCGTATTTGTACCGTTTGAAAAAATAAATCGTACGCCAACTGTATTTTCAGAAATCTACTATTTGTCCTTATAGCTGAAGCTAAAGCTAAAGGTGTTTAGAAACTATATCCAGAAAATCGATTCTCAAAATGTATTTTGCACTAGCTGTGCTGGCTACACTATTGTCAAAAAACGACATATAATGGCAAATAGTGAGGTAATGTCCCACCCCCCAAAAAATACAATATTTGTTCAGTTTTAAGTAAAGCCCTCTTTCATTCAAAAAACTTTTCAGCCATGTTTCTTCGACTTCCAAACTATCGACCAGAGGTGGTACAATAGTCTTAAAGTCTAAAACGAAAAAAATAAAAAATAAAAAATAAACAATAAATTGTATTTTCAGGGTTCTGATGGCAAAGAGGTTGTCAACCTAAGTGAACTTAACAATTATCTCAAAGCTATAGCAAATGGTCCATGGGCCTCTGTTATGGCAGCAGCCCAAAACGATTGTACCAAAGTATTGCGTAAGTATATCAACTTAATGATACCTCAATCATCTGGTAAACACTGCAAACTTCTGCACTGATAAAGTTCTTTCGGCCCCTCGTATTTTTGTGAATAAAAGTGGATATAAAAGTGAATAAACATATATTTTTAAATTTCAATGCATATAAACAAAGCACCCAATACAATATGCAATATAAAATTAATAACATAAAGATGACTATACAAACAAAAACCATAAATAGCTAAATATTTTGTTAATTTAATATTATTTCGTGCATTTACTTTAGAATATATATTTTCACTGAGGGAAACCTGTTATATGGTGCAATGTATGTCCCTCTGCATGTGTTAATCCATGGGTATGTTTCGGATAGTAAAATTGTAAAGGGATGTCCGAGAACTGTTTGATAGGAAGCAATTCCTTGCATTCGCATTAACGACTAAGATCTTGAAAAACAATTAGTCAGAATTGCCGGTCACGACGGGATTCGAACCTAGGACCTCCATAACCAGGGTCTCGCACTTTACGCTTGAGCCAACGATGTCAGTTATGGTCAAAAGGAAGACCTTTGGCAACCGCATACAACTAAAGAAAGTCGAAAAGTTACTAATATGTTATAAACCTGTACTTAACTCGAATGTTTATATTCACAGCTGCAGTTAAACCAGACGCGACCTGCACCTCTGGATCTGGCGAAATTAACTTCTGTCTGATGAAAAACTTGCTTCGTGTAAGTAAAAAGAAATTACGGTCACACGTCCACTTCTCCTGCACATATTGCCATTATATTTTATATACCATGCATCAATCTACATTCTACAGGCTTGAAAGACCAAATGGCGAAGCGAGTGGGTCAATCAACTGAATAACATTGGACTCGGATCTGTTTTTACGTTTGTCTGTCTGTTTGTTACGGACAAGTCACATCGCATGGGGCTATGTTCTAAACTAACTTCCAGGAGCATATTATTGTGTAGCTATTATAATCGACAGAAAAATCCGTCACGATTCAAAGATACAGAAAATTATAAACTGAAACATTTCTGATTAGAATTAGAAATAACTTTATATGTAACGGAATATCAGCTACAAAAAGGTGAGGTTCGAGGAATATTCGCTTGGTATTTAATTACCCGACGCCGTCCTTACTCTTTAGTCTTTTAATACGAATAAAACCTCAAAATTAAATTGATAGACGAGCGATCAAGCCATGTTTCATGCTGCCTTGATGTTTTGAGCAAAAAAAGATAGGGAATTTCACATAACTCTCAGTTTAATTGTCTTACACTTTTTTCATGAAGTTTTTTCATGAAACACCATTGTAGAACGTAATTAGTAGTTTACAAAAATGTAACGTAATTGAGCCCTTACGAATTATGAGGTAGGTTTTCAAGGTCTTCTGAAACAAAGGATTCTATAGCTCCTAGATTTAGAGATTCAGTTTACTATGTTTGGATTGATTCTAAATTCTTTGGCCATCGCTATAAAAAGTAAAGTGTGACATTTGAAACAACGCGCCTACAGGTCCCCCGCTGAAAATTAGTAATGTGACTCCCTAGATATAAATGTATTTATTATATTTACAGCCTGAAACATTGCTCGGCGTTTATGGAATGATGGGATTAAATCCTTGGATTGCTTTCTTAGCACAAGCACAATCATAATATATACGTATACTCATAATTATTTTTAAAATAAATATTTTTATTTATTTTTGGCACGCCGGTATTAATTGGCAGCACGACTTCGCGCCAAAAGTTGGGAACAAAATAAAAGTCTGTACATTTTCCAGTATATCCTTTACAAATTTATACGCTTCATAATTAAACACTTCTTATAACAAAA
The DNA here is from genome assembly GCA_024449915.1 of Sweltsa coloradensis. NCBI lineage: Eukaryota > Metazoa > Arthropoda > Insecta > Plecoptera > Chloroperlidae > Sweltsa > Sweltsa coloradensis. The sequence goes on along the minus strand of JAMZAV010003643.1, from coordinate 49,199 downwards.
TGCGAGAAAAAAATATACGAACATAACTAGTGAAGTAGGCTACAAACGTCAAGCAAATGAACTTGTAAAACTATAATCAACTGAAGAAAAATTAATATCACTCTTAAATAATACAAACATTAACATAATATTTTTTCATATTCCAAACAATTAAAAAGTTAATTTAAAACACTTCTAGATGTCATATTAATATTATGATACAATATTGTTGGTACTCTGGAGTATACAGCAATTCACCATAGTAGTCTGCATCTCTCTCTGTGCTAAAGTGTTTCTCTCTTCAGAACATCTCAAGTGAGCTGCTTCATGTTTTATTGTGTTCTGTAACATAGAAAATATACAACCATAATTACAATTGTGTAATCATCACTTTCAGCAATGCCCTGGTCTTAAAACAGAGGATCCAGAGTGCAAGAAGATCCTTAATTGATGTTCCGTGGTCTCTGTTCGAGAGAGGCATAAATCTACCGAATACTATACCAGAACGACACAAAAAAATTCACGATGGATTTACCAAAAAGGATGTTGAATAAAATAACTGTTATGGTGATTAGCACTATCTAGAGATATGATGTTGGGATCTTTTGTTTTTGCAATTTTTGCACCCAGTTTATGTATTTTTTAATAAAACGTATGTGAACCCATAATTATACTCTCCAGGTTAATCTTAATAATTAGTAAGCTTATGTTAATTAACTATAGTTAGAGAAGAGTAGGCCTACAAATTGGTTTCTCCAACATTTCGACAAAATACAATAATTAAACGTAGGAGTTGAAATCTGTTATGCTATTAGAAAATCGTTTAAATTTAGCACTAAAGTGCCAAGTGAATTCTTAGTAAGGGTAGTATATTGTTTTGGAATTTGAATGTTATTCGGATATATTAATATAGAAAACACGTTTTGAAAGTATTCCAGTCGGTTAGCTGCTTATTCTTATTAGTAGACACATTTAGTACACAAGAAGGAAAAATACTAAATTTTAATGTTTTGTTTTAGTGCAGTTATAGTTTAAAAACATGAAAACTTGTCCAAATACCAACCAACTACGAATCATTCTCAAATATTCTTCCCTTTGAGTGGTTGATTTTAAAATAAAGTCCAATGACCAATATATGAGGCATCACGAAATCTGATTCTGAATGGGTCAAATATAACAAGGGGAAATAGCAGTTTATAATCGACTTATTCCAGTTACATTTTGAGCTCGACGGTGGAAGGCTCTTGGTATAGTGCACGGTCATTTTATTAACTCCACAAATTTCTTAGCTTACATTAGACGGTTCAATGGTTCATTCAAGTTTCCTTGAATTCAAGGACAAAACACAATCAATATGAAGGAGGTATTGTTGTATTTTATTATATTTGAACATTTTTATTTCATTTTATTTTATTCATTTTATAAACTCCACACATCCGTTTAGACAAGTTAGACCTGGTCAACTGTGATAAAAACCATATCTGGAGTCTAAAATAATAAATCCGCAACTTCCAAAATTATATTGTAAATACAATATTATTGTACCGAAAGTGCCAACTCGATGAACTCAGCTGAAACTTACAATGGGATACGTGTCAAGCGATCAAAAGCCCATTTCAAGGGCGTTTAAACGTTTAGACAAGTTATACCTGGTTAAAGGTGATAAAAACAATATCTGGAGTCTAAAATTAAATTTGCGACTTCAAAATGTAAATACAATATTAAAGTAACGAAAGTGTCAACTCGATGAACTCAGCTGAAACTTACAATGGGATACGTGTCATTAACTCGTGGCCATACAGGTGTTGCCTTCATGCCAACATGAATTTATTTAAGACATAGTGGGTCATTATAGTAATTGTCATTATGATATTCATAGTCCTCAACGCAAGCATATAATCAACACATAATGGTCACGCAAATGTAAAATACGTGTATGCATGATGGGTGGGGGATGTTATGTTTGGCTATTTTACGTAATGAGCATTTTTAATGTTAATAACATATAACAAAGGTATATTATCAAATGCTTTAATCGGTGTATTGGCTTCCCCTTTGTGAATGTCCTATTTATCAACATAATAAAAATTATAAATGAAAAAAGTAAATAATTATTTTAGTAATACATTTGAGATTATGAAAGCAAAAGCAATCAACTTATTTTTACGCTTTGTATGTTATAACGCGACACAGGAAGGTATGTAGGATTATTATTATTATTATTATTATTATTATTATTATTATTATTATTATTATTTTTATTATTATTATTATTTTACTAGGGAAACGCCAAAGTCGTTGTTAGACGAGTGAGTGAGCCAAGTGGTGAGTACCCGCTATTCTCCCCCCTACCTTAGGCCTTCCTAGCCTATCATAGGCTAGAGTGGGGCATTATGGCCTAAACTCTGACTTAAACTTAAATACCCTATTATTTATACGAATATTATAATCAAACTTAAATGCAAATATTCCCGCGTACTCAACACATGACTCTATCACTCGTCTAACAACGACTTTGGCGTTTACCTAGTCGAGTTGGCTTAAGCGCCCTTATAGCCCAAATGTGGGAGACGTGGGTTCAATGGTCGGGAAAGATTTTGTAATTTCTAGGCATTGTATTTATTAGAATATTTAACATGTATTGAAATGCATATATCGCAGTGTATTCCTACATCTGTGACAGTCCCATGGAAAACATAGCCAGTACGAAATACGTGAAAATATTGCAAGGTTTACTCAATCTACGAGCGGAATTTGGGGTACCTTGACGTCCAACATTCGACTAACCTTGGACACGGCATTTCACAGCCAGCTAAATAACAAACAAAAAATATTATTTCAAAATGAAAACCATTGTCGTTAAAATAATTTCCATACATTTCAACGTATTTTTCAGTTTTTTATTTCTTGCAGGTTTAAATCGTAACGGATTGTGCTCATTTTGTTAGCAGTTCTCAGTTACCTGGTCACGGATGTCTGTTTAAAATTTCAGCTCAGTCTATTTGGCCGTTCGGCCGTATGGGACCGGACAGACAGACAGACAGACAGACATTTAACATTTAACATTTAACATTTAACAGAATTAATCACGACCAAGGCCCGATCGAGTAGCGTTGTAGACTACGTTCGCTGCGCTCACTCGTCTAATTATTATTATTATTATTATTATTATTATTATTATTTATTTATTTTCCACTAATAGGCTTAGTAGGAAGGTTGGCAGAAAAGGGCAGTATGCACCAAGCACAAGGTGTCTGCCAGCCTCTACACAACAAACTGTGATAATAAACAAGCACTTAATATAACATAGACACATAAAAGAGACGAACATAGAAGAGACAAATTAACAAAACAATAACAATTCAATGAATTCATAATATCAAAAAAGCAATCATAATGTAGAAGACTTTAACAACTCTTTTAAAAGCAGACATGGCAAGAACTTGTGTTTCTTCGGACAGGGAGTAGTTCCAAATTCTGGCAGTTCGGCAGTAGAACCCACTTATGTACGCGCTGGTTCGGGCAAATGGTGGCGTGATGGACTGGGCCTGGTGACGTCTTGAATCTCGAAGGTTCCAAGACACCCGATGGAATGGGTCAAGGTCTACACAGCCAGTCAACATCTTTTTGAAGAACAAAACGTCCACTTGCTTCATGAGTTGGATGAATGAAGAGAATGAAGAGAATGAAGAGGATGAATGGTATTTCCATCTAAGATTAACACCATATTGTATTTAATGTTGCAGACAGAATTTTTACAAACATTAATGATCATATAATTATTGTAGGGTCAATAATACAATCGCAGCGCCCATGCATTGAATGATCAAGTGTGATTTCTTTATTTCTTTATTTTATATTTGTATTTATTTATTTATGGGTTTCTATAAAGCATTACAGAATAAAAGTTATAATGTTATAATCATCACAACAGACCACACAAGTTCTTTGCATCTTACTGCTACTAATACCATCCATACATTTAAATGTTTATTAGATAATCCGGAGTCACTCTAGTGGGCAGAATCCTTTCTTTAGGCGAGAGTGACATCATTAACATTGTTGTGAATTATCTAGCGACCCGTGAGGACGCCGCAGCCAAGCCGCGGTGCGCGAACACTGGGCACCTAAAACAGAAAGCGAGGATGTGTCATCCAATCACCGAGAAAACTAATTCCGACATTAGTTTAAGAGGCTGAAGTAAACCTTTAATGAAGATTACCAGTGGAGGGACTCGAACCCTTGGCAAAGAAGTAATTAATCAATTTTTCGTTCAATTAAAAACCTACTATAGATAATACACTTATTGATGATAACGATAAGATCACAATAACAATTTCGGGTGTCTGAAACTAATTTCGATATTTCCGTTGTAACCACAACAAGGACACATTTTGTTCGGCCCAAATCTCTCGATACAATATATCATCATCAACACGTCATACTTTTTCCGTTTCGTTGACCACGGTGTGAAGGATCAAGGCTACTGCCACGGTCACGTGTCCTGTGGGGAGGTGTATAAAAGCCTAGGACCCAGATACCAGCCTGATTACCTGTCCACTCTCCTCATCATGATGCCCAAATCCGTCTTCTTGGCTGTGGCCAGCTTCGCCGTGGTAAGTTGCTCCTTTTATTTTAAATAAATATATGTATATATTTCTCTCAAATATCGCTTTACATTCTAGTACTTCAATGTATGTAATATTTTTTTAATACCATTTTAAATTTTAAACGTCATTACATCAAACTTACTCGTCTTTTAAATGCAAGCTTTAAAAATAATGCATTTATAATAAAAAGTGCATTTGTATTTTTGTATACAAATTACGAAAAATTTGTCGAAAATGGTATTTTAAAGAAATCAAAATGTGATTAGAAAATATACAAAAGTGTTTTACATCGATTTTGAAAATCCAGATTATTTAATATGCCTGCACTTTGCATATATTACTGTGTAGGTAAGCGTTTATAGGAATTGTTACACACAAGTAGGAAACTCTATATATTTTGTCGTCGATAGGCGAGCGACCGAACCATGTTTCATTCTGCATTGATTGGAATAGATTATTGTTCAAAATTTAAACAATAGGAATAAAAACTCTCAATTTGAACGTAGTGTAAACACTTGATTTGTGACGCCAAATTGTAGAACTTCTTATTTTTAAATGTCCAAATAAAATGTAAAACACATCCTGGACGAAGTATAAGGTAATATTGCAAGGTCTAATAAATCTCTAATGTAGCTCGTGGAGATTCAGTAAACCTTAGAAGACGCCGTGTGTATAAAAAGTAGAAATTAATACGTAAATAAACCTTATTTTTTTCTCAATTCATTTATTAAAAAAATCATTGACTCCTTAAAATTACGACATCCAATTCGCGTATTGTGCGGAGAAGGGTGGAGGGGAATCAAATATATAATGTTGCTATGTCACAAAGTTGGTTCCAATCGTGCGTGTTTTCTAATATTATTCATGTGCCAACTAAATAAAGAGAGTTTACCACAACTTTAAAAAAAATGTGGGAAGCCAGCCCAGGGTGCAATGTATGCATGCCCCTCTTCACTTCAGGTGACTAATTAGGTAGGGATATAGTAGTTAGGATAATTGTGGAGGTATGTCCGAAGACTGTTTAAGAGGTCTCAATCCTTTGCATTCGCATTAACGACCGAGGAAAACCTCGGAAAAAATCTTCAGTCAGGATTTCCGTTCTCGGCGGAATTTGAACCGGGACCTTCCGAATGAGACAATTTACACTTTGTGTATTTATTTGTGTAATTACCTTCGTGTGGACCTTGTAAATGTGATCAATATTTGCATAATTATTCTACTATACAGTAAGGTATAAATTTAAATTATATACTTGTACTAACTTCCTGTGATGGTTTTAGATGGCCTTGGCCGACGAGAATTTTCAGGGAGGACCCGCAAGCATAATCGTAAGTAGGTCTATACGATCATATTATATGAGGTGTATTATGCAGCAATTAGTAAGGGTACGGGAGTAGCCAAAACAGGGGGAGAAGCAACTTATTTATTTATTTAATTAACGTCTATCCTATTCAGTTAAAAAACTGATTCACAAAGGAGGACAACTAAATAAATCGCGCAGACGCAACAATGAACATAGGTAGGTAAAGTTTGATTTGAAATAGTAACATTACAACAACAATGTATTAATATTTAATAACACAATAATTTTGATCAGATGAATGATCAGATTGAAGACCACACAAATGCAATCTTATCCAGCACCGGAATCTCTTATAGGTGCAAGCACACAAATGTGCCCCTTTAAAAAAAGGCCAGCCCCGCCCACTGACCCCAATGGTCACTAAAAACATTATGTAGTATGGACTAACGTTTTGATTATATCACGATTGACGTTATTAAGTTTTTAATAACAACGATTGCCGCCAACATAACTTTAAGAAAAACATGTTTTTGTTATTCTGAGACGAGTGCGTTAAAAGTTCAGAATATTATTGAACTGGAAACAGCTAACAGCAAATCTTGATGATATTGCCAGTTTTAAAACTTAGACTTGTCACGTTTTTTGGTCCCTAATTAAATAAATATTTCTCTTGAAAATCGGATTGTATTAGTTTTTCGTATGTATGGATGCAGAGAGATAGTTCTCATACGTCCATATATTAACGCGACTTTAATAAGCGTTCGCTGTAAACTGTAAACATTATTGGCATTGCATTTGTGCTGCATAGTGATTTCTTACAAATAAATAGGATAAGGTAAGCTCTACCCACGTAGGACACGATCGTCGTTCCAACGTTGTTTCGTCTGTCCCGTCGGACGGATTTGCGTCGTACTCGTACTCCGTCAACTTTGAGGAGTTACACTGGCCGAGAGATGTACCAACAGTACCATATAAAAATGTTTGCAGTCCCATGTAGCGATATGGTGGAACTTTTGCGAACGACAAAACATTTCGTCAATCAGTATTTTTCTACCTTATAGTAAGGTTAGGTTTTAGGTTAGATCAACACTTTTTTCATTGTATGCCTTTGCAGTTCGCCTAAACTCCGCTAAGAGTGGGATTCAAAGACCAAGCGTAACAGTTGTGTTTTATCATGGTGTTGCAAATAATACCGATGGTTTTATGTTCTTTGAATGAATCATTAATTGCATTGTAAAAGTAGAGCCGATCACAAAAATAAATACTATTGTATTTGAATGGTGGGAACTTAAAGTCACAGGCGAGAGCAAAGGAAGGAAAAGAAGGAGTTGCGAAACCATGTTAGTCGATGTTTTAACTAGCATTTACTAGGTTGCACGCAAATGCACGGGCTATACATCAAAACATGCATTTCTCACATGTAAATGCTTATATATCTCTGTACATATAAAAACAAATGTATGTATGTCTGTATGTCTGTATGTCTGTCTGTATGTGTGTCCTTTATGCATTACTACATCATTCATCCGATCTCCATGAAACGTGGCACATATATGTATTTTTTCACGAAGTAGGTTTCTATGCTATCCATTTTGTTGTAATTCCTCCACGTGGTGATCGGTGCCTGCAAAGAGGATATAGTCGTTTTCATCAAGGTGCGCGGAAGCGCACCGCGCCAAGCCACGCGCGGCTCCGCTTCCACTAGCGCCTATTACCGCACGCCTACTTTAGCATTTTACACGGTGTCCCCGACGCGAAACCATGTGAGATAAAAACCTGCAACTTGCTTCAATCGATGAGCTTTTACTATGAGATGACCCATTTCAATTTTCATCCCGATCTGATGATGCGTCTAGAAGTTATTGAGACGTCAAGATCATTCAAAATTATTGAGATATTTGGGAAAAATAAGATATGATAAATATGATTTATTATGAAAACACATGGGTACAGATTGACAAGATGCAAGATTACAGCACAAACAAGAGAGAAGAAGGCCAACGTTCTAGAAACGTAACAAAATGGTTTCCAGTGTGCAGTGAGCAACACAACACAGTATCATGGATACTCGTAGTAGGCCTATTACCAACTGTAACAGAAAAGAAAATTTAAATGTTTGTCTTAAACACTTCCTCTCAAACTTTAAATTTAAAGTAATCAATCAAGTTATAAGTTTTAAGTAGTAGTAGGTTCTAACACTTAGGTTTCATCAAATGGTTTGAAGAACCTTTCAAATCAAACCCAACATACCGCGCAAAGATTCGAATTGTACACGTGGGATTGGTTTTGTCAGAATGTCCGCGGTTTGATTTTGCTAGGTACTGTTTTACCACTTTGGTATTAGGATTGTTCGGATGATCGAGGATAAAGGTGAGTATGTTTTAGAAACTGAATCACTTTTGGACGGCCATTTATTCGTCTGCTTATACACCGCCTTTGTGACATTATAGTGTTCTTCTAGGTAGCCCGTGAGGTGGCTCATTATTCAAAGCCGTGAGGCGCACATTCAAATAGCCTAATGACACATCTCCTCTTAAGTATGAACTTTAATTATGCTTTTATTCTGGAAGAGAATTTTATTACATATGACAATGAAACTATCTACTGGAGGATTATGCTCTTATAAATCTAACTTCATAGGGGGAGGGATTCTCCTCCCGCTCTTCGTTTGATACGGACCACCATGGAAATGGCTGAGGACCACAGACAGTTGTTTGAGAGCTTCTGTAGGAGGGGCTGGCTACTGCAACTGGCTCCGGGGGTGCTATTCTTCTTGCGAGTCCTCCGTCTGGGTATTACTCGGCTCGAAGCTTTCCTCTCCTTCTTCTCCTTTCGCTGGGGAAGTACGGTTTCGGGTATTAGGTGCCATCGGTTTCTCCTGACTGCTCCACGATTGGTCTGGATTTACATATGCCCTTGGGTTCGGTAGCACAGTGAAGAACTCTTCCGTGTGTCCGCATGTCAATTATCCATACAGCATCCCTGGTTTTAATGGCGATAGAGTATGGCATCGGTGTCTTCGATCATAATTTGACTTTTGTTTGCTTTTATTATCTCTTCCTTCCTCCGAAGTTCGACTTGTCCGGTTTTTTGTCCAGTTGTTGTGGAGACAAAGGTAGTGTTAGAACGTGTTTTTTCTATTCATGAGAAGCTCGGCGGGGCTTAACCCGTTAGCTAAAGGTGTTGTTCTATGGGCCCAAAAGAGCTAGGAATGGATCTTCCGATTTTTTCAATCGTAGTTTCGCTATTTTTCACGCTGCTTCAGCAAATCATTGCTTTGGCTGTACTCGGACTACTGGTTATCAACTTGAACCCGTAGATTCGGAGAACTGTTTAAACTCAGAGAAGTCTAAAGTGCCAAACTGGGTGTCCATTGTCACTTCGGACCGTTTCTGGTATACCGTGGCGTGAAAATATTGACTTGCAATGGTTGATTATTGCCCTGATTTGAGACTTGAAGAGCTCAGCGATCTCGAAGTACCGGGGAGTAATAGTCGTTACGACGAGGTACACTGTTGTTCAACTTGAATAGTCCATGGCAACAATCTGCCAGGCCTTGAAGGAAACTCTGAAGCAATCATTGGCTCATGACTGTTACTGGAATGTTGAATGCACTGTGGATGATTCTGACTGCAAATTCAATTTGAGTGGATATCCTGGCCACCACCACTGCTTCACGAGCCTTGCAGACACTTTGTTATTCCTTGGTGGCCTTCGTGGATTTTCTCCAAACTTGTTTTGGAGGGATTCCGGATTTAGTATCCTGTTGCAACTATCGTTATTGAAAGCTCATTCCTTAACGGACCAGTAAGCCGTGCTCTCATTAAAACTAGCGTTAATTAATCTTTGAGGGCCACCCTTTAAGCTATATTTACGAGTCTTGTCTTTGGATCTTGACTTTTGTTCTTCTATTATCTTTGCCAAATGTGTCTGTGACTGGGTTGTTGCTGTTCACCAAATGTATGTGCGGAATTCTGTTCTTATTCATTTGTTTTTGCATGGAAGTGGCTTTTTTGAGAGCGTTTGCGACGACTAGATCTTTTCGGTGAGAATAGAAGTTTCTTGAGCGTATCTCACATCCGCATTTCGGAATTTGAAGATTTTGTCGGGTATCTCTCATCAGATTCGGAATTTTGTGATCTGGACAAAGGGCAAGGGTTTGGGTCAGCTCAATAGAGGAATGACATCCCGGTTAAAGCTGAGATCTGTAAGACCTACGTCAATTGCAATGCCCCGTCGATATTCCGCAATAATTTTTCCGGCAGCATAATTTGATCTCGACACATAGCTATTGGTCTCTTCTTCCTCATCTTGTTCTTGTATAAACCCGCCAATAAGTAGACGCCACCGCCGAAACCCAAATTTTGTTTGTTTGGTTCGTAAATGCTAGTATTGGTGCACTGGTTAACAAAGTCTTGATCTTCTTGAAGGCTTCCTCTTGATGTGGGCCCCATATCCAATGAGTTTTTTTTGAGAGTAGACTGTTTATAGGCCGAGGATCCCTGCTTTTCCGAGGAATGTATTTCCCGAGAAAGTTAACCATTCCCAGAAAACGCTGGACTTCTGTGACGTTCGATGGTGCTTCCATGTTCACAATCGCAGATATTTTCTTCTCGTCCGGCGCAATACCCTCGGCACTGACCTTGTGACCTAGGAAGGTGATTTTGTCAACGGAAAACACCGTTTTTCTTCTCGTTGAGTGTCATTCCGATCTTTTCTAATCTCTCTAGTACAGCTCGAAGACGGCGATCATGTTCTTCTTGGCTGTCTCCCCACACGATTATGTCATCCATGTGGATCTCTACTCCTTCTAGACCTTGGAGTATAATGTTCATCTTTCTCTGAAAGTGTTCTGGGGCCGACGAGATACCGAATGGAAGTTTTAGGAATTTAAATCTCCCGAATGGCGAGAGGAATGTCGTGAGATGCTGAGATTCTGGGTCCAACGGAACCTGCCAGAAACCCGCATTTGCGTCTAGTTTTGAGAATACCTTAGCTCCAGCAAGTTTTCCTAGTGTATGCTCTACCTTAGGGATGGATGTATTTCCCGTTTCACACTACGATTAAGGTGAGTAAGATCTACGCATATTCGGACACCACCTGCTGGCTTTGGCACTACCACCATTGGTGCACACCAATCGGTTGCCTCTTCTACTTCGGCTATGACTCTATTTTTAACCATGTTATCTAGTTCCTTTTTTTACAGTACCTAACAATGGCAAGGCTACTGACCTAGGAGTGAAATGGCTTTTGGAGTCGCTCCAGGATCTACATTGATTTTGTAGTCTCCTGGGATGGTTCCCAAACCAGTGAAGAGATTTTTGAATTCTTGTTTCCAATTTGTTTCTTGGACGTAGTTTACGATTGGATCGATAGATTGGTCTAGTCCTAGGATTTTTTAGGCTAGTAATAGCTGGTCTACCTAGAAGTGGAGTATCTAGGCCTTGCACTACATACACGGTTTCAGTGGATACTGTTCCTCTGAACTTGAGATTCACTTTGCCAACCCCAATAACATCCAGTGGTCTTTTATCTGGCCCACAGAGTATTTTGGTTGGTTTTGTAAGTGCGATATTCTCGATTACCTGTTCAGTAGCTGGTAAAACCGTCACGTCTGCTCCAGTGTCAACCTTAAAGTCTACTTCCTTACCGTGGACGTTGATTGTAACCATCCATGGTTTTGATCCCGATGATTTTATGCTTCCGATAAAGACACAGTCAGCCTGGTTGTTGTCTAGGACCTCTGCGACTTTCTTACGACGACAAACCTTAGCGAAGTGGCCCTGTATGCCGCAGTTGTTGCATTTGGCATCTTTGCTGGGCATGAGCCTCGGTTATTGCATGGTTTTGGCTGTAGCCACACCATCTACAGTTTGTAACCTTGTTATTTACATTTTGATACCCCCCTGTGGACTTCTTACCTTTGTTATCGTTTTTATACTTTGAAGTTTCTTTCTTCTTAAAGGTGGAATGCTTAGGCCTACTATTGCATTCATCCAGGGTAAGGTTAGGTTTACTAGCACTAGGCCTACTAGGATCAGAATGTAGTACTAACCTTTGCCTAGCTATTTCCTCTGATAACCGAACTTGGGTGAGGGCCTTATCAAAAGTGAGCTTGGGATCTAATTGCAGTTTGTCGCTTAGTCTCTGGTCGCACATGCCTACTATGAGAGCCATCAACTTCATTTCGTCTGCTAGATTGCCCCATTCACATGTCTTAGATAGAGTGTGAAGTGATGTTTATAGGTGTCGATTGACTCACCTGGTTGTTGTTTCGCCGTAGAAAACATGCCCTTTCATATATCTTATTTCTCATAGGAATGAAATAATTCTCGAACTTTTGTACTACAACATCATAGTCATCTTCCTCCTCCCGAGCAAGATTGAAAGAGGTTAGGATCTCCTCTGCTCGATCACCCATTGTGTATATAAGAGTGTTTACTTGCCTCTTTGAAGTCACAGATTCTAGTCCAGAACACGTCCTATCCGTCCTAAATCGCTCAAATCTTTTCCTCCACGAAGGCCATTCGTGGGGTTGAAAAGAAAAGATTTGAGGTGGGTCCACTTGGACCCGCCATGTGCTTTCGTTCTGCACACCGGGCGTCTGGTTTGTTTCTGCCATATTTACTTATATGTGTAACAGAATACTTTGAAATATATTTTAATATTTCCCTTATTTCCTTATCCCACCGCTGCCACCATGTTTTACCACTTTGGTATTAGGATTGTTCGGATGATCGAGGATAAAGGTGAGTATGTTTTAGAAAACTGAATCACTTTTGGACGGCCATTTATTCGTCTGCTTATACACCGCCTTTGTGACATATAGTGTTCTTCTAGGTAGCCGTGAGGTGGCTCATTATTCAAAGCCGTGAGGCGGCACATTCAAATAGCCTAATGACACAGGTACGTGTTGAATCCCCAGTTGTCTATTTTGAACCTGTTCACGCACTAAGTGATAACGCACATCTATGTGCTTAGAACGCTTATGGAATTCGGGGTTCTTTGCAAGTTTAATGGCACTCGCATTATCCACAAAAAGTACCGGAACATATTTTAATGGCGCAATCTCGTTGAACAACCTACTCAACCACACAGCGTCCTTCGCAGCCTCGCAAGCAGCGACGTATTCCGCTTCTGTAGTTGACAGCGACACGCTTTCCTGACGCCCTGCTCGCCCAGGTGATCGCTCCTCCGCTGAACTTGAATCCCAGGCCGCTTACAGAATGTCGAGTGGTAGGATCGCTAGCGTAGTCACATCGCTGTAGGCTTCTAGTTCTCCTGTCCTTCTCAGCGACTCGGTACAGGATGCCCATTTTGTTGTGCCCTTTATGTATTTCAAGATCTTTTCACCAACAACCAGTGTTTTTCTTCAGGATTTTTCGAGGAACTGAGAACGTAACTCACCGCAAAGGCAATATCTGGCCCCCGTAGCTACAGCCAAATACATTAAACAGACCACTGCTTCTCGATATGGAGCAGAGGTCGGGTTAGTTTCGTATCCTCTTCTCCCGGGCAGACACTTCTCCATCGGAGTTGAAACAGGGTTTGCATCCTGCATATTGAACTTTCAAAGTAAAAACCCTCGGCATATCTCTTCTGATTGATGTAAATCGAACCATCGGTATTTCTTTCAATCAATATGCTCAAGTAGCATCCAACTGGCCCAACAGTTATTGTCAATTCTTCTTTCATCCCAGCCAGAAACTTGTCGATATCTGATTTCTGAGTTTGCCGCAAAATAGGGCCCTCATCAACGTACAGTATCACAATCAATTTGCTGTCCTTTTTTAATATAAAATAAGCACGGGTCTGCTGTACTTTCACACAAACCTAAGTTTGACATCAAATCTTTGAATCGTTTGTTCCAGCACCTTGGTGATTGTTTCAGACCATATAGGCTTTTCTTTAAGTTGCAGGACACGATTACTTCCATCATGAATCCCTCGGGCTGTTCCATGTAGATCTCTTCCTCAATAACACCATTCAGGAATGCTGTCTTGACATCGAACTGCTCCATTTCGAGATGCTCATTTGCTGCAATGCTCAGCACTGCTCGGATCGTATCGAATCTGGCAACAGGACTGTACGTTTCGTTGTAGTCTATCCCTTCTCGCTGTTTGAAGCCTCGGACGACGAGTCGTGCCTTATAGCGATCTATTTCACCATCAGACTTCATCTTCATACGGTACACCCAACGATTCGAGATAGCCTTGAAACCTGCTGGTAATTCAGTCAAAGTCCATGTTGAATTTTCCTCCAGTGATTTCATTTCTTCGTCCATTGCTGCTTTCCAGTGCTGATGATTCGCAGATTTTGTTGCCTCAGCATAGCTTCTCGGCTCGTCCATTTCAGCTACCATCATTTCAATCAAGCGATCAGGTTTCTTAATCGCTGTTCGGTCTCGCAGCTGTCGTTTGCTTGATTTAATTGTTGTAGGTGAACTACCGACAGGATAATCTTCCTCTACATCTAAACAGTCGCTAGTTTCAGTTGTCACTAGGGTCACCATCTTGCTAGGAGTTTCCGGTTCAAATACAACGTTCTTGCTCCGAACCACGCGATTTTCAGGCTTGATCCAGACTCGGAAGCCGTCCACGTTATCTGAATAACCGACGAAGGTACCATGTTTACCTTTTGCGTCCCACTTCTGTCGTTGTTGTGCAGGCACATGCACATAACAGTCGGTTCCGAAGATGTGAAGTTTATCCAGACGTGTAGTCTTCCCCGTAAACAGCTCGTACGGTGTCTTCCCATCAACGCCACTTGGTCCGGTTCGATTTAAAACGTAGACCGCAGTGTTTACCGCTTCCGCCCACAGTGATTTTGGTAAATCCTTTGCTAAAAGCATTGTTCTTGCTAGTTCGACTACCGTTCTGTTTGTACGTTCGGCACATCCATTCTGCTCCGGTGTATAGGGATTAGTAATTATTAATTCCACACCCATAGATTTCAGAAGTTTCTTCACATCAGCATTATCAAACTCCCGACCGCCATCGCACTGGAACGCTTTTGGTGCGTGTCCATGTTGGTTCTTGATTATTTGCAACATCTCTGCGATCTTTTCCACAGTTTCTGATTTTTCCTTGAGGAAATATACTATGCGCAGCCGTGAAAAATCGCACGTGAAGCACACGAAGTACTTCGCGCCACCAACAGACGCACATTCCATAGGACCGCACAAGTCAGCATGAATTAGCTCCCCGGATTCAGTAGCACGTTGTAGACGAGATTTGTAGGAGTTTCGATGTTGCTTCCCCTCAACGCATGCCCCACAAAACTCATTCTCGATGGTCACATCGATTCCATTTTGTTGAAGAGTTTTCTGTACATGGCGTTTGTTTTGATGACACAACCGCTCATGCCATACCTGTAAAGTGTCCTTTGATGCAAGATTTGCTTCCTTGAAACATGGCATTTCTGATTGTATCACTCGGATCTCCATTTTGAGCATTTTAGCAACACGAATACCCTGCGCTTTGATAAGACCATCTTTTATGAATTCACAACCAACATTGGAAGAGTTGAATGTCATCCCCTTGTCAAGTGCAGATACCATCGAAAATAAATTTCTTCGTGCGTCCGGGACGTACAAAGCATCTTTCATATAGCTTGGTAGCCACTTCCCATTGACAAATGCTTCAAACTGGATTGTCCCTTTTCCAAGTGCATCCATAGTGGATTTGTCTCCAATTTTTATTTTTAATGGCACAGCAAAGTATTCGATCGATGAGAACCACTCGCGGTGAGACGTCATGTGGTCAGTTGCACCCGAGTCAACAATCCATATGTCATTTCCAGCTTCTGCATTCACAGCTTCAGTGATGAATGCTTGATCACCGTCACTTCCATTAGTCGTAGGCCTAGGTTTGTTTTTCGGGTTTGGGCAATTACGTTTATAATGACCTACCCCTCCGCAACCATAGCATTTGAAGTTCAACTTCTTTTCCTTGCATTTTTCCACTGTAGGCCTAGGCTTAGACTCTACAAACTTCTTTGGTTGCTGATGTTTAGGCCTACCTTGAGTTTTACTGTTTGCTGCCATCAGCGCCACCAGTTCTCCTTGTTGTTCTGCTCGCTGTTGTCTACGCTTTTCCTCAGATGTCAGGACTTGCACCAACTCAGTAAACGTTTGTTGATTCTCGGACCTAGCCCACCAAGCCTGTCGTAGACTTTCATAATCATCTGGCAAAGTATCCAGTAACTTTACCATCAATGATGACTCGTCCGGTTTAACGTTTAACTGCTGCATGCGTAAAACTAGGCCTTCAAACTTGGCTATGTGAGTCACCATGTCCTCAGTTTGTTTCATACTGAAACCAAAGAATTCCGCTTGCACAGTGTGGGCAGCTTGCTTCGTTTGTTGTTCGAAAACAGCATGCAATTTGATCCACATATCCCTAGCAGACTCACAAGTCACCAACAATGCCATCACTCTGGATTCCAAAGTTTTCACAATGACTTGACTAGCTACTCGATCCGCCTTGTCCCAAGCCTTCAAGCTAGCTTCATATGAAGTTTTCTCTTGAGTAGTAGCTTCACGTCTCAGTTCAGAAGGTTTTTCTAATGCGCCAACACATACCTCATATGCTCCCTGGGTCGCGCGTAGCAGATTCCTTAAAGCGAATTTCCAAATGGTCCAGTTCTCAGCACCTCGTAGTTTTTCTATTCCGTGATTTTCCATTGTCTTGCTCAAAACGAACTGAATGAACGTGTCTAGGCCTAGCCTATTTCGTGAGACGCCACCCGGTATTCACGTGTTGTAACAGCAAAGAACAAAGTTCACCTCAAAAACTAACTGATTTATCAACAAGAACATTTACTCACTTTACTCTGCTCACGAACCGTGCTCTGCTACCATATTGAGATATTTGGGAAAATATAAGATATGATAAATATGATTTATTATGTAAAACACATCCGTACAGATTGACAAGATGCAAGATTACAGCACAAACAAGAGAGAAGAAGGCCAACGTTCTAGAAACGTAACAAATGGTTTCCAGTGTGCAGTGAGCAACACAAACACAGTATCATGGATACTCGTAGTAGGCCTATTACCAACTGTACAGAAAAGAAAATTTAAATGTTTGTCTTCAACAAAAATGACTTTCTTCTTGGTGTTGGGTGGGTGGGTTGGTGGGTGGCTGGCTGGCTGGCTGACGAATTATGTATCTGTTTGTGGGCCCTCAATGGATAATGTTAGAGAAGCCAAAATTTGCACCGATGTCAGTCATCTCAATGGCCATGTGCTATACAAACGGTAATTGGATTAGATGACCGGAAGCTTAGATAATAATAATCATCATAACTCAGTTCCAACTATGTCGGGTTGAGTGGTGGTTTTCCACCATTATCAAGGGCATGAAACTGTAGATACTAAGCTTGCCAGACTTAGTGTTTCTTCCACATCATCCAACTCCTTCTTCTCCACCAATTTACTCCACTCTCTTCTGTCCTCCCACAGCTTTACTCTTGCCACATGCTCCCACACTTCATTCCGTTTTCCAACGTCTTCTTGAATTAATCTTTCCCATTTTTCTCTTGGCCTTCCTACTCTTCTTTTCCCCTCCTCTGCCGCTTCAAATTCTCGTCTTGGAATCCTCTCCCTGCCCATCCTTTTCATATGTCCAAACCATCTTAGACGTTCTCTTCCTATAGCTTAAATTTCAATCTCTCCAATCCCAGTTCTTTCCTTATTTCATTACTTCTTATCTTGTCCATCTTTGTAACTCCCTTTATACTTCTTAAAAACTTCATTTCTGCTGCTTCCAGCTGACTCTCTTCTTTTGTTCCCACTGCCCATGTTACTGCCCCATATGTTAATATAGGTACAAAATATGCCTTATACAGCAAAATTTTACATTTTTGTGGGAACAACTCATTCCATAGTAACTTTCTCACCAATTGATAAAACCCCTCTGCTTTTTGCACTCTAGATGACACTTCCCTACACACTTTTGCATCTTTTGTCAATATACTTCCCAAATATTTAAATTCTTCTTTTTCTTCTAAGACTTCTCCACGTAGTACAATATTTTCTATGTCTCTAGGCCTGCCCTTTGTCTTCTTTTGCATACGCAAACATTCACTCTTTTTCTGATTGATTTTTAGACCAAACTCTGTAGTAACTTCGTTCCATCTGTCCACCTTCTCCTGCACTTCTCTGGCACTCTCACCCCAAATCAACACATCGTCCGCAAACACTAATGTTCTTGTGTCCCTTCCATCTGTATTTGGTTCCACTCTTCTTATAATTTCATCCATTACAACAGTAAAGAGTGTTGGAGATAACACACTACCTTGTCGCAAGCCCTCATTCACTTGAAACCATTCTGACCTACCCATATCTGTCTGTACACAACTTTCACTCCTTTGATATGTACTTTGTATCCTGTCTATTAAACCTCTGCCCACTCCTTTTATCTCTAGACACTCCCATACTTTCTCTCTAGGCAGGCGATCGTATGCCTTCTCCAGATCCAAAAACACAATGTGCATTTCTTTCCCATTTTGCCATCTCCCCTCCATTGTCTGTCTTATAGCAAATATGGGATCAATAGTAGACCGTCCACTTCTAAAACCCATATTGTTCTTCTCTTAGATCTGTGTCATATACCTCCTTCAGTCTTAGTTCTATAAACTTTCTCATAAATTTTTGCACACTGACACATTAATGTCACCCCTCTATAATTTTCACATTTCTTACGGTCACCTTTCTTAAACAGCGGTACAATTATACCTCTTTTCCAATCTTCCGGTACCTTCTTTTGTTTCCACGAAAGCACTTATACTCGAAATAACCATCTTCTTCCTTCCACACCTGATGCTTTAAATCATTTCCACAGAAATGTAATCCACTCCGGAGCTCTACCATTCTTCATGGCTCCTAACGCAAATAAATAATAATAACGCAAAAAAATATTTATTTATAACTGCGATGCTCAAACCTTTTAATTATCAATGAGTGAGATTTTATTTGAATCATTGTAAATAAAGTAATTTTCTCTACTTGGATGCTAACCATCCGTACCGTGTACGCAGTGGTCGGCTATAGTATATGAGCAGCGGAGCACGTGCCCCCCATCTTTAAATTTATTACTCTTTATAAATAGTATGGAGTGTTGAATAGCGTGGCAATGTCAGCAATGGACAACTAGTCAAAGGCGGGGCTTAGCTAGTTCCGAAAAATCCAACAGATAGCGCCGCGAAACTGTGGGACAAGCTGCAACCTAAGTGGGGTTTGGCGCAATGGACTTCAACGTGTTTTTACGCCCGTACGGTTGGAAAAAAATCCTTGAAAAATATGTTATTTTTTAGAATGGGCTTAGCCAAAGACTATGTAGATCAAGAAGGAAATCCAGCTGCTTTTTAGGGAAGGCTTTTGTATTGTCCTATAGGATGTGTGGACTGCGGAAAACGATGATTATAAACCCAAAGCCTTTACTCTAGAAAGCATTTTTAAAGTTTAGTCTCGGGTTTAGGCCAACATAATTTATTATTTCTCAGTTCACAAGATCATATCGTAAAAAAGTAGGCCTGGGTTTAACTCTAAGGGTAGGCGGAGGCCTTGGTTCTAATCCTAGGCCTACACGGCGAAGATTTAGGCCTAGGAAATGTACCCCTCTTTATAGTTTATACACAGTTTAGGCCTTTAACCTTGGAAGCTTAGAACTAGGCCTACCTTAAAAGCAAAATCAAGGCTATACTGTTAGTTTTAACCTACCAATAAGCAGAGGCTAGGCCTAGGTGTTATTTTCCTTTCCATATAGGCCTACCTAACTACTAGATGTAGGCCTACTTTATTATCTTAGGGTCAAACTGTGTTATGTAAACATAAAAAACTAACTATGTATGCAATACTTAATGGAAAATAAAGCAACATTAATTCTATTCTAGCTAGGTCTAGGCCCTACACCTAAACAAAAGTAGCTGTCTAGTGCTTAGGCCTCTCTCTTGTGCAGAATTATAGGGCCGCGTCAAACAGGTCTACTCATTAGCCTGCCTACTACAAGCATTAATTTAGAATGAAGATAGTTGGCCAGTCCGGGAAATAAAAAAATGGGTAAACACATGGGCAGGGCTCCATCTCGCAAACACTTAAGTTTGCCATGAGGAATTTGCTTTTAATCGGAATCCACGAAATGCAAAGAACATTATAGGCCTACAAGCATGGTATCACATGTTTTCGTAAAACATTTCTTATCTATCTGATTTTAACTTCCCACGTATTATTTCTTAACTTGATATCCTTCGGAATCGAGTGTAAAGACACCCCTCCTATTTTAGCTCTTGACGAACATCGTGAAACAACACAATATTGAACCATTTCAATCCAGAAATCCAGTCTTTAGTGTGGTACAGTAAGGCTGTCAGTTAAAATCGTCCCACAGTACGGCCATCTTTGAGCACATGTTTGAGTCGTGACGTCAGGGGGCGGAGTTAGACTACTCGTCCATTGAGATTCCCGAATCTGAAATATTTTCTCGGATAGCGATGTTCTTGGTTTGGGTAGTAGGTCATCTCACGAGCACTTCTCTGAAATGCGCCGTCGTATTCGAAAATTGTGGGTAAAAAAAACCCCTGGTCGTAGAGCGAGTTTTTTTCTAATGGCAAAATTCTACTGTTAAAGAGCAGCAGAAACCTTGTGCTCCCACCACGTGGGAGGGTTGAATCGGACCAAGGTCTGCTGGATCTCCGCCTAGCGGAGGATCGTCTAACTAACGACCTAGTGGTCACACGAGCGAGTTAGGACGAGCCTCCGCAGGTGGCGGAGATCTAGAGGACCTTGAATCGGACGAGTTCGCTACGTTTCCAAGAAACTGTAAGCTTGTCTTTCTTTCACAACTTTCAATAGGGGTAGGAGGGGTAGAGGGGAGCGTTTGGTACAGGTTGATGATTTTTCAGTATCCATTCTGTAAGTGGACGGGCATGTCAAGTTCAGTGCAGTGAAAATGTTATTAATTTGAGTGAAGTGAACGATTTATTAATAGTTAATAGCAATTAGAATTAGCAAGCATGAATACAGTGACTATTATTTTAAGTTTAAACGTAATTTCATATGAAGACAAAGTGGAGATTAAGAGACTTGGGCGTCCTGTGCCAGATTTAGGCGCATGGACTTCCTCTATAAATAGGTAAGTACTGGAAAATTAAAAATTAGAATTAATAAATACCATTGTAATTCCAAGCATATTTTATAATCTCAATTTTTAAACACGCTGGAAATTGTTTTATACCGCTGCCGCCCCCCCCCCCCATAATTACACAATAAAAGTAGGTTTCCAAGGTCAGTGGCGTATCCAAGGGGTGGGAGAGGGGGGACAAAACCCCCCTGTGGCAAAAAATAAATCGAAAATATGTCTACAAAAAAATATTTTATCCCTATGCCAAACCCATACTATCATTTTGTCATAATTAATTTACATAATAAGTTCAAACTACAAAAAAAAGTTGGTGATAGGTTAAAATACGAGAATAAAATATCTTAATGACTAGGTCCTCAGATCGCTTCTAAGGCCATCTCGGGCAATAATACCCTAAAATACTTTTGCCTCCGCCGGCTGGAGCTTCGCCCCAGACCCCAGCTGTTCCGCGCAAATAGCAGTGTTGGGTAAGTTCCCGCAAAAAAGGAACTTTTAAAAGTTAAGTTACTTGGCCTTCAAAGGGAACTTTAAAAAGTTACAGTTCCTTCACATAAAAAGGAACTTTTGAGTTCCCGAAATAATAAAAGTTCCCGATTGAAAGTTCCTTTATCAGATATATTATGGTACATAGGATTTAGGTCGCGATTTTTAAGACACATGGTCGCGAGCAAATATGACAGGTTCATTATTCGAGGTTATACGCATCTTAAAAATCATATTCTACTATTTTATATATTAAAGATTTTCATATCTGTATCAGCTAAATATGTTTTGAAATGTAGAGGCATGTTGGGTTTTGTCATCTCCTAGAGTGAAAGGAACTTCAAAAACTTTATTAAAAGTTCCCCAAAATTTGTAACTTTTGTGTTGAAAGTTCCTTTAACTAAAAATGGAACTCGTTCCTTAAAAAGTTCCCGAAAAAGGAACGCGTTCCTAGGAACGCGTTCTTTTTTAAAAGTTCCTACCCAACACTGGCAAATAGAACCCCCTTTGGAGTTTCACATTGTTTTGTGCCCCCCCTTGCGACGAGACCACGAGCCGCCACTGCGTGTACGTTCTAAAAAAATTATTGATATACCATACAAAAATGCAAAAACTTTCAAAAAAAGGGGCCAAGCCGAAAACGAGGAAGATACAAGTGGTTCAAGTGTATAAAGTGGTGATATCTAGAAGTGTGGCCAAGCCCATTATTTTGTTTAAAATAATAAATATTTGTTAATTATATAATAAATTAATAATATATCAATATCCATATTATTATCTAACTATAATTATGAAATAAATATATATTGACAAAAATAACATAAACATTAAATAAATTTATTGAAACATTTACATGTAGAAATATCAAAATTAACAGACGCCATTCAAAATTAAAAGCTTGGTCAATGGATTTGGATTGGTTATGTTTTGGTTTGTCAGTAACGACAACCAAGTTAAAAATTCATCGACCAAGCTTTTAATTTTGAATGGTGTCTGTTAATTTTGATATTTCTACATGTAAATGTTTCAATAAATTGATTTAATGTATATGTTATTTTTGTTAATATATGTATTTCATAATTATAGTTAGATAATAATATGGATATTGATATATTATTAATCTATTATATAATGAACAAATATTTATTATTTTAAACAAAATAATGGGCTTGGCCACACTTCTAGATCTCACCACTTTATGCAGTTGAACCACTTGTATCTTCCTCGTTTTCGGCTTGGCCCCTTTTTTTGCAAGTTTTTGCATTTTTGTATGGTTATACACTACACCATTCATCCGATCTTCATGAAACTTGGCACATATATGTATTTTTTCACGGGGAAGGTTTCTATGCTACCCATTTTGTTGTAACTCCTCCACGTGGTGATCGGTGCCTGCAAAGAGGACTCACCAATGAATTGACTACGACACCGTAAGGGTTCTGGCATGCGTCGCAGCAACGCGCGGCGGGTAAGCTAGTATTATGTAAAACAATATTAGACTCGATGTCCATCAATGTCCATGTATAAAATGTATAGTGATTTGTATTTAGGTTAGGTTAGGTTAGGGTCTATTCTTCTGTACTATTAAGATGACCATCATTATTTATTACTACTTCAATCAAAAATGCACTTTTTATTTTTTATGAGACAAGAAAATATACATGATTGTTTCGCCCACAGATCAAGACATGTTGCCCCTCCTACCCCTCCAATGTGATCAATGAGGACACTCTTCAAACTTGCCGAGGACCGCCAGGGGCGAAAGGAAAATTCATCAATTTTAGTGTAAGTTCAGAAGGAAGGACTAAAACTTGTGTATTAAGTTAATTGCTTGTCAGGTTTTGTTTGACCAATATGGTGTAAATCATTGGTTGAGAACCAAAACGTTAAATAACATATTATTTTAAAGTTCCCAAAAACTCTTCAATGGAGACTTTTATCTGAGCGTTTACAAACAAAATTTTAAGCCTTTTTTAATTTTAAATTTTAAAATTATTTTATCCTCATTAAAGGTACCTTATATCATAATTATTGTAATATATTACGGGAATATCCGACTTCATTCTCAGATAGGAGGAACCAATTATCCTTTCTATGATGCCCAAATTAAGAGAAGGACTAAATTTGAGTTTTTTAGGCCAACAAGTTTTAGAACATGTTTGAATTTTCATTTTAGAGGGTAAATATCGTTATTGTTTAGTTTTCAGAGGTGATAAAGATATGTGCTTCAGCAATATGAAATGGAAATATGAAATGAGTGAAAATATCATTATTATGTTAGTATTGAGATGAATCTATCGAGTATTCTGAATCTGGAGATGAGATAACTCTTTAATAGTAAAGATGGAGAGTGAAGTCGTCGTAGTGATTCATATTGTCAATATGGTTATCTTTGCAGTGTATGGTGGAGTGTGCGTTCAAGATCGAAGGCTACATTATCGCGGTAAGCTGACACAAATTTATAAGTTGAAACTTATTGCATGGTTCATCCCTAGCGAAACTACCAACACAGTCATCAATACTATTTATTGCATTGTAATTATTATTGTTAACCTCTAGTCATGAAATTATGTTTCACATCTTTTATGATTTGTAGAGTAACGATTTTAAAGCAAGTTTGCACGCTGCGTGTCAAGAGATGTCGATAATTTTTCTCCGTCTCGTGGCTGTGAGCAGTGAGCACGAGCTGTGAGAACATGATAGTTGAAGATATCACAGAGAAAAACTTGTTTTAGAGATACTATGACAACATTTTGTAATGTTTTACAAGCTTGTGTAATAAAGAAACACGAATTGCCTTACTTTGGAACCTTTTGTCAAAGATAACTAAAACAGAATTTGGAGTCTGTTAAATTCAATGTAGGAATAGAGAATGTCTATATTCCACATAAAAGTCTGGAAAAGTGGAATAACAGTACACACTATGAATTGTATTTTCAGGGTTCTGACGGTAAAGATGTAGTCAACTTAGACGAATATAATGACCATCTCAAAACTATAGCGAATGGGCCATGGGCCTCTGTTATGGCAGCAGCCCAAAACGACTGCACCAAAGTGTTGCGTAAGTATACATCAATCAATTAACCATCTTTTACCGCAGAGTCACAAATTTCAAGGTCCTTGTGGCGTCTTGTATTTGAACCCCCACCCCCTCTAAAGGTGATTTAATTCAGCTCAGTCGCAAAAAGGGGAGGGTCTCGAAAAACTTTATACTTCATTCTTGTGTTAAAGTTGGAAGAGTTCATTATTTAATTGGTTAACACACTTTAGTGGATTCTTCTATAGTTAGTACACTTTACACATTAGCAGTAGGAACAACAATAACTAGGGAAACGCCAAAGTCGTTGTTAAACGAGTGAGTGAGCCATGTGTTGAGTACCCGATTATATTTCTTTTCTTCCCCCTACCTTAGGCCTACCTAGCCTATCATAGGCTAGAGAGGCGCATTATGACCTTACAGTTGACGCGCCCGTCCCCGTATACCAACTAAACTTTAAAAAACTATTATTTATACGAATATATTATCAAACTTAAATGCAAATGTTCCCGGGTACTCACCACATGACTCGCTCACTCGTCTAACTACGACTTTGGCGTTTCCCTAGTCTAGTTGGCTAAGGCGCCCTTGTAGCCGAAATGTGAAAGAAGTGGGTTCAATCCCCTGGTCGGGAAAGATTTTGTAATTTCTTGATTGTATTTCAAAAATAATTAAACATGTTTTGAAATGCATATAACGCAGTGTAGTCCATCATCTGCAGCAATAGGGCCTACTATGGTAAACATAGCCAGTACGAAATACGTAAAAATATTGCAAGGTTTACTCAATCTACGAGGGGAATTTGGGGGTACCTTGACGTGCAACATTCGACAGACCTTGCATGGGCACGGCATTTCACGGCCAGGCGAATAACAAACAAAATAATATTTTCAAATTCTAAAACATTGTCGTTAAATAATTTCTAAACATTGGACAGTCTATTTTTCAGTTTTATTTCTTGTAGGTTTAAATCGCAATGAATCTTGCTGATTTTGTTAACAGTTCTCAATAAACTCGTACCGGATGTCTGTTTAAAATTTCAGCGCAATCTGTTCAGCGATTCGGCTGATTTTCAACGTACACACACACACACACACACACACACACACACATACACGTACATAAAAACAGAATGAGCGCCGTTTGAGTGAATGGAGACCACTCAGTCGCTACGCTCTCTCGTTTAACCAACAAAAAAAAAGTTCAACAATCAAAATATGAAAATAAGTTGCACTGTTAAACTTGTGGGAATCAAAACCTAAACAACCACAACTTAAATTTTGTGAAGTCGGAAGAACGTAGGAAGGGAATAAGGGAAGTCAAAGTCAGATAATCTGTGCACACCAAATTGTAAATAAATTTTTCACGAAATGTTGTATTGCATCTACACATTATTCACGACATCAACAGAATCTTTCTTCTTGGCACTAGCCACATACAACCACTGGCGTAGCAAGTACAGTAGCCACGTGAATATTTGTACAGAGAGTACAAACAGAAGGCCAAGTAGGGACGCAATTGAAGCCTTCAATGGCTTATTCCAATTTAATACTTCGTAGATGTACTCGTGGTAGCTTCTGCTCGTCCCGCCGGCCGCGAAGTAGATGAGCGAGTGGATGATGAAGACGAAGGTGACCGTCACCGGACAGTGGAAGTGCATTAGTCGGGTCGGATGACTCGCGAGGAAGAGATCGGTTACCATCAGGACCGCGTTGACTCCGTGTAGTAAAACTCCGGTTACGAAGACTCGTTCACCTAGAAATACACACCACTTAACTATTAACAAGCACCTTCTACATCTCCTTTCACCCGCCGTTTCCAGGGTGCGAATTGACAGGGGGATTTTGGGCGATTTACCCTCCTCTGGTAATTTCATCCCTGGCTCTGTTTTACTGAAAGGTATCCCCTCCGAAGATGGCTAAATCCCAACCTCTGGATTCCCATCTCATCTCATAACATATCAAGTGACTTTATCTCGTAAAGTTAATAAATAATGCGTCAACTTACACATATTCCTAGCCATGAAGTGTTTGTACATTAATAAACCAAACCAATGGACTCTTTTTATTTCAAAACAATACATAAGATCGCTTCTAACCTTCAGTCAAAATTGTCGGTGGCTGGCTGTATCACTCTATACCCAAAATTTCTTCCTAAGACAACGCTTTAATTCCACACAATTTTTTTAATACTACTTTTGTAATAAAAAAACAAGATCTTACTTACGGGAGGACTTTTTTATTCCCTTCATGAATTCCGCAACCTCTCCGCTGGCCTACTCCTTTTAGTGCAGATTTAATTTGCCTATATTTTTGTCCTTTATTTTTGCATGACATTTTAGATGCCTAGAGTCAGGTTTATACCCTAGTTTAGTAGTTGTGTGATGAATCTGTTATTAAAATTTGTATATTGAACTTGTCTGTAATGTGTACGTTGTTTAGGCCAAATGGACATAAAGAAATAAGTTGTCACAATTGACACGCTGGCTGCGATAAAAATCTAGTTTTGCTGCTAAAAGTGCGCCATTGTGAGTACGAGGAATGGCACAATAAAAACCGTGTAGACACGAATTAGATGTTCAGTTGTGTATACGCTTGGATCCAATGTTATAAAAAGTGAGATGGTACCTACGCCTACACTTTTAAACGTGTTATTTCCATAAGGATGTCCGATGAATGGTACACATCAGCCGTTTTCCCAGCGTTACTCTCTTCAGGTAATTAACTGGATTAAAGGGATGTTTAACTAATAGTGAAGAGAGAGAGACTCAATACCAGCATTCGCCTAAACGACAATTAAAAAAAAAACTCGAGAAAAACATTTTTCTCAAAATAAATAAATAAAATCGTATTTAGAGTCTACCCACTCACTCATATAACTAATTTTGAGTGAAAAACAGTAAACCAAAGGGACTCCCTTTGGTTGGCCAACCCTGTAGAAACGCTTGTTCCATAGTCCGTGGAACAAGCTGTTAAAACTATAGGAACATTTCAAATCCGGAAACCAGCACCAAAATTTAGGAGCGAGTGAAAGACATATTTTAGAATGTTATTTTCACGGGGGACACGCATGGTAGCAAATAAGTCACCTGTCATGGCGTCCACAAGATGGCCGCCAAAATAATTCTTAAAATTGCTGTAACTCAAGAAGTAATCATCAGATTTGGATAAACTAGGTTTTGTTTTATTTGGTTTTTAATGCTCTACAAAAATGTCATTAGAAATTTTACCGTTCATACAATAGTTTTAATTTTATTTATATATTATTACAATGTATTGCAATTATAGCACTTTTTGGTATATACATAATTATTTATACGTAGACGAGCGAGCGATAACCAACCAAAGATCGATATTTTAATAGGAAATATAGCAATCAGTGGTATGGACAGTACGAACACCCGCGGATCAACGCCAGAATCGACAAGACAGATTCAGAACAACTTTAAATTTATTATGTGCCTCGTTGCTAGGACGGCTCCAAAGTCACCGTTTACAAATTCCTAATATAAGAACTGATGGACTTCAGTCCAAATCAAAAGTTAAAAAACTTCATACTTTTGTGGGAATCGAACCACGGAACTTCTGCATTGGAAGCAGAGACGCTAACCACAAGACCAACTTTCAGTCAGGATTATACCGGTGGCGGGATTCGAAGCAGTAACCTTCCCAATCAGAGTCCCATGCAAGCGTAACGCAAAAGTCATCTCTGTCGGTAAATGTGATTGAGATTGAATAGAGTAGAGTGATGGCAGTTCTTTATAATAATATATCGTTGACAACATCAACGACAACAAAGTTTAATAATATTTAATTTCGAATATAAATAAAACGAATAATATGCTAAACGCGTAAGACACACTTGCGGTACTTTAGTCATTGCAACTGAATTGCTTTTGCATGTATAGTAGTTAGTACTTAAAAATGTTAGTAAAATAATATATTTTATAGTACCGGTAATTTGTTTTTTGTCTCTAAACAGAATATCTAGCCTAACCCTAAATGTTATTATAATTAATTCGTGAGATAATGTTCATCATCTAAGCGAGCCAAGGCACGTTCATCAATGTTACAAACCAGGTTTGTAGACGGCAACCCAAAAAGCGATTGTTACTCCAATGGCAAGCACCAAAGCAGTGTTTTGTAGAATCCAATATATTTTAACAATAATACACATGCCACATTTCTGTTCTTTCCCTGAAACAAAAAATACAAATATGAATATAATTTTTAGTTATATAGTATTCATCAAATGTATTATCATTATTACTCCAACTTGGCATACACAAACTGTACCTTGAACAGTATCTTTAAAATTTTACTAGTGCAGGTATTGGGCTAGTAAGTTCCGTTCCAATAAAATTACAAAGAGATGAACTTTATG
Organism: Sweltsa coloradensis; assembly: GCA_024449915.1. Classification (NCBI taxonomy): domain Eukaryota; kingdom Metazoa; phylum Arthropoda; class Insecta; order Plecoptera; family Chloroperlidae; genus Sweltsa; species Sweltsa coloradensis. Next base: position 20,258 of record JAMZAV010003643.1, on the reverse strand, counting down.
TTTGGTGTTGGTATTATTTATAAATTGTGTTTGAAGAAACCTTTCCAGGAACAACTAACGCATATTAAGTGATTAGCTTAGGTATATGGTGAGAAGATGAAAATGAAATGTACTAGGAAAACGCTTGTCCCGCCGCGTTGTTGGATGAGCGTAATTGGTGTATTGAGTTGCCCATGTGTTATGCGGATTTTCTGTTGTTTTACCAAAAAACAACATAAATAAACTTTAAATGTTATTATCTCAAAACTTTTATTCTAGCACATTTGCTAACAATTGTTCCTACTTCTTCTACAGTTTTTAAGATGAAAAGATAATTTCTTTTTTAATGTGCTCACAAGTCTTATTCTGACAAATTCACCGGACACTTTTTTGATGAGATTTATAGTTTTTTATTTAAAATATGGGAAATATAGATTTTTCACAAAAAATATACATTTTCAAACAATGCAAAGGGAAAAAATCATATATCAAACAAAACAAAAATTATAAAATCCGTCTGGTAAATGTTTAGATGTATTGTTTTTTAATCTTAAACAACTTTCACTTTTAAAAAAAAATGAAAATTGTAAAAGCCTTAGCATTATCCCAGCACCATAGCAAAATTGTAAAATTGCAATTATTGAGAGAAATAATTGTTTGATTGCGCTCCAATTTCACACGATAATAATAATTCATAAAATTAAGGTTCTGTTAAAAAATCATTACAATCGGATAAAGCATGTAGGTGTTATAAGTCGAAGAATTTTTTAAAAGATCGAAAAAACCCGTAAAATTGCGATTTTCACGAGAAATAATTTTTTGATCGATTTTTCGAATCGTGCAATTCTAAGTTCAGAGATTTCGAAGGCCTCCAGAAAATTTCATCGCAATTGGACTGTCGGTTTAGCCGGAATCGTGCTAACGAACAGACAAAAATACAAAAAAAAAACATTCCGGATTTTTTTCTTCAGTGTAGTGAAATGGAATCTTCGCTTCGCTCATCCAATAATATCTCTACATTCGCCTTTAAACTGTGAAGAAATGTTGTGAAAAACTTCAGTCATGTTTGGTGATGGTCGGTATCGAACCAATGACCTCCCAAGTGGAATTACAGATAAAGAAAATAATAAACCAACAATTTTATGGTGAACTAATCACAAGACGAAATGTAACTTATGCTGGAGTAAAAAAAAAAATGTTTATACTTTATTCGATTAGAGGGTGCGTCAACCGTTAGGTTATATTGCACTGAGCTCTCTTTGGAGGGGATCGGGACTAACCAGCAACAGGGGGGCACGGAGCGGGGTTCCAGTTCCTCTTGTTTCGTGAACAATATATTACAGTGGCGTATCCAAGGGGGGGAGAGGGGGGACAAAACCCCCCCCTTTTGCCAAAGAAAAGTGTGAAAGTGCACTTAAACGTTTTAATGGAGAATATAGAATTACTGTTTTTTTGCAAAACTAAATGCAAATTACCATCTGACCAAAAGAGGATTTAAGTAAAGATACAAATTTGGTTATTGTGATGCTTTAAAACGCACAGATTTGTACCAAAATCACCTTGAAAAAGAAAACTTTTGGATTTAAAACAGGATTTTAGTAGAATAAAAGTTGGTCGTTGTGATGCTTTAAAACGCACAGATTGTCACCAAAATGACCTTGAAGGAGAAATTTTGCCGGGGGCAAGCCCTCCGTGCCCCCCGGGCCCCCCACTTGGCCTTCGGTACATCTATGAATGAACTGGTTAACCCCCCCTTTTTGATTTCCTGGATACGCCACTGATATATTACTCCTGTAGAAACTGTCAAACCTAGAGTAAAAATCTGGCTAGATTAGATGACCTCTCGATTAGGTCAGGGGGGTGACATTATCCTTACCTTTTCTCTCGAACATGAAAGCACGTGTGATGACGAATACACCAACAAGTGATTGTAGGAGGTTTAGAATGTAGCTCCAGTTGGTGATATAGATAGGAGACTTTAGGGTGCGAATTAGGCTCCGTTTCTCGGTGTCATCTGCCTCGCTGAAACAAGGGTAGATGGAGGCCAAGAAGTATAGACCAACGACCCAGCGGTACACCAGGTAGAAGATACTAATACCATCCTTCTTTTGCCACTGGAATATTATAACAAACTATTAGTTATAATGCATTTTGGAGGGGAATAAATCATGTGTACAAACTACAAAAATAGTCGGCCATCTTGCTGAATGCCCTGAGCGGCTCGTAGCGTAGGAACTGCCGATGTTCATGGATAGGTGAACCACCACGCTCAAGCCATGGTAGGGCCTACTAATTTTGTATGAGTCTATCTAAAATATCCAGGAAAAAACAAATATTTCGGTCATTTGTAATTGAAAATCCAACAACACAACAACATAGTTAGAAAAACTTTTTTTTTTAGCGTTTTAAAGGTTTTTGTAGCTAAATTAATGAAAATATATCAAGTAAAATGCTATATAATGCTAATTTTACTAAAATATTTTTTCTGTGGCTACCTATTCAATTCATTTCAATTTCAATTCCATTTTATGCCTGCATACAACAAAATATCACTACAGTAAACAACACAAAGTTTTATATTATAAATAAAATAAATAAAATAATAAATAAATTGGATTTAGAGTCTACCCACTCAGTTATATAACTGATTTTCAGTGCATTACTGCGATGAGATAAAGAAAATTCGTATACGTAATAGGAAGCCCGCGTAAGAGAAAACCTCTCGTGTGCGGCCTGTCAAAAATAACATACTTAATATTATAATATGGAAACTCATAGATATAGCAACAACTTAAAAATAAGCAGACACTCACTACGTTTACCACAGGCTCTAGTCCGGCTTACACTGGGCCGGCCTAGCTCTAGGCCGGCCTACATGGCTTGATAAACGCATGGAGCCGGCCCAGATGGGAACCGATCTAGACTCGTTGGCAAACGAGTCTAGACCGCTTCAAACGAACTAGTCCAGTCTGATAAACACTTCACTGCAACTTGATGAGGAGGATTATGAGTATCCAGGTACCGTTCTAGAACAAATCGGGCGATAATAGATGCGTTCCATGCAAACTAGGAAAACGCTAAAGTCCGCCGCGTTGATGGATGAGCTTTTTAAAGTTTTTAGTTTGCGTGGGATATCTTTACTTTTGCAAGTGCTTTGTTTTTTCTGCCTACGCATTGTAGGTGAATGTTGTCAAGTTTCTTTTGTTTCTTGTCAATTGGTATTATTTACCGTAAAAAACTTATATTAAAAGCTTTATTTCTATGGATTCTGGCTAACTTTTTCAACTTTTTCTTTCAAAAGGTACTACATCACCACAACCTTAATGTCCATGTATAATATGAACGTTGTAGCCCCACCCGTTTGATCAGAATTGGCCCAAATGGCACGAAAATATCGCACAAAAAATCAAAAACTTATATTAAAAGCTTTATTTCTATAGATTCTGGCTAACGTTTTCAACTTTTTCTTTTAAAAAGCAATACATCACCATTACTTTTATGTCCATGTGAAATATGAACATTGTAGCCCCACCCGTTTGGTCAGAATCGGCCCAAATGTCACGAAAATATCGCACTAAAAATCGAAAAAAATCGTAAAAGTACGATATTCATGAGAAATATTTCTTCGATAGTACCCAAAAACGTAGCAAGTCTAAGTTCAGAGATTTCGAAGGTCCTGTCAAATTTTCATCAAGATCGCATATGCCGTTTGCCCGGTAGAGAGCGAACAAACAGACAAAAATACAAACAAAAAAAAAAACAAAAAAACAAAAAAAACAAAAAACAAAAAAAAAAACACCCGAGCTAAATTTTTTGGGGGGTCGGTGAAATTGAAGTCTTCGCTTCGCTCATCCAATAAGTCATATTGGCTATATAATATAGCAACAGTTTAATAATTGGTTTCATTTTTGTTTTTGTTTTGGTAAATTTAGTGGTTGAAATCCGACGTTCTAGTAGGTCTAGCAGGCTGTGTGGCTAGTTCGGCTTGAAATTGGGCTAGAGTAGGCCGGCTTAGTTTTGTTGATATACACCTCGGACTAGATGAAACCGGCCCAGTGTAAGCCGGACTAGAGCCTGTGGTAAACGTACACACTCATAGATATAACAATATGAAGTAGACAAAGTGCTCACATATATTATTTATACAAAAAGAATTTAAACACAAGTCATTAACAAATTTTTACCACCATTAGTTCAAGACATTCATAAATTCTACAATAGTGCCCTGTGATTCTTGATTACTTATCCATTTTTAAAACACATTCTGTAATCTTTAACCCTTAGGCCTACGAGTTAAACGTGATTATCGCGCACTATGGCCGACTCTGTGATCGACAATTCAATTTAGGTTCATAGGTATCACTGCCTCCTAGATGTTCGTCGTGGCTCCTCGTGGCTCCTCGTTTCCTGCCTGTTCACGCGACAGGTTTTGATTGTTGAAGACAATTCGCACTTTTTTCCCACAGCGCTAGTTACCGTCCCCAAGAGCTTTCTTTTGTTTTCGTTGTTTACATACGATCTGCATACGATTAAAATGTCATCATGCCAGAGTTGAGCTGTATTTTTCTTCATAATAGGCAATGGTGCGTGCAAGAACTTGTAAGATACCGGGATGCCACTATCTAACTAAAACAAGTAGGTCTTTCTTTGCATGAACTACAGGGAAATAAGGAATTGTGCCACCCAGGCCCCCCCAGGGCCCCTATTCAGTAACTTCACGGGTTCAAATCTGTCACGGGACCGACTCTGTTGTAACAGTAATCGTTCCGGTTATTGTTGGTCGAGGTCGAAAGGTATGATTTACATGGCCGTGGACGGCCAAATGTGAACAAATGATTCGCAGTCAGTTGTCAAATCTCCGAAATGACATAGATGTGTGTATTATTTCCAATCGGGGAGAAATTGGATTTAAATGGTATAATTTCATGAAAAAAGGGAACGCACGGGACTTTCAGGGGTAGGCCCTTACTAAAGGTAGGTTTTCTTGAGCATACTATTGTTATTCGTTTGATAAAGTTAAAAATCTGGTTGTGTTTACGTGTAGGCCAAGGCTTATCATCCACCATTTTATACAAATATAACCGAGTCGGACTCGGTTGTCACGGATTATATCGCAACGATATCGACCTCAAGTGGGTCGATCACTTACAACAGAGACGATTACCGTTGGAACGCCCGGGTCCAACTCCGTCAGAGTTATAGAATTGCAGTCCTGACTCCCATTCATCACGCGCCACTGCTTGATGGAGAGTAATATTGTTTAGCTCGTGGCCTGGTCAAGACTAGGGCCCAAGTAGGCTACCTAAGCCTATTGATTTTTAATATGATTAGGAATAGGAGGCAAAGGCCCTATAGATAAAAATAACATGCCTATTAGATTAGCCCTTGCCTTATATTATCAAACAACAAAGTTATCAATATCTACTTTTTGTTTAATTACCAGCATAATATAACTAGACAAATTTGTATATTACTATTCTGCAAACCATGATTAGTGATGTACGTATACAAAATACGATCTAAAACATTCAATTTAGTTGGATTCAACAGTAAAATACATGAGAGATGACATTTAATGTGACAACAACATCAAAAACAAAAGAAAGCTCTTGGGGACGGTAACTAGCGCTTTGGACAACAATTAAAACCTGTCGCGTGGACAGGCAGGGAACGAGGAGCCACGACGAACATCTAGGAGGCAGTGATAGGTATATTAAGTGTTTTACAAACTCCAAAACAATGCAATACCAGAATTGACGTAAGCACAGCCACACAATTAATATGTCAACGGTTGGAAGGCCTAGAAAACGAGTAGGGATCATGCCGTTTTACAACGTTTTCCCCCTAAATACTGTCGGTGGAGGTGCCAGGTTTATAGATCCATTTTTGGTGGAGCAAGCCTCCTCCCCCAAACAGAACCCCAGGATCACAAAAATAAACGTTCTACCATCCTCTTTAACAAATAAAATTTTCGTTTTTTTATTGTGAGACAAGACAAGACGAACGAACACACACGGACAAGTTTTATATACACGTGAAGATAAATAAAAAATTATCTTTTACTCACTCTGCAACGAACAAACTGCTCGGGATGATCATGATCAAACTTAAAGTTTTTCAAGTGAAACTCTTCCTTCAAAGTGGTGCAACTTCCCATGCTAAACAACGTCTTAATTCCAATTGCCAAATAATTTAGGCTAAAATTTGCAATCAATAAATCTTTGTAAATCCATAGTTAAATATAACAGTACTATTTCAATTGAGGGTAATTTATAAGATATAGCCAATGGAGCAACATTAATTGCTAGAAAAGAGATAATCTATTTTGAGTTACACGAAAAAATGTGAAAAAATGTAAAATGTCTAGCAACACTAATTAAGTGTTTCTATTGTCACAAGTCTGATAACAAATAGTCCAAATATATTGTTTATTCAATTTGGTCTGTCGCATTTTTTGCAACAGAATGACGTTTTCTATGCTAGTCGATTATACTATTTTTCAATCATCAATGGCGTTTGTGCCGACTGTTTTGGTTTTGAGCCAGAACCACACTAAAAATCAGGAATTTATATTATTATTATTACATATTATTATTTTTTTTATTATTATTATTATTATTATTATTATTATTATTATTATTATTATTTGAATTTGAATTGAATTTGAAGCGGCAGAGGAGGGAAAAGAAGAGTAGGAAGGCCAAGAAAAATGGGAAAGATTAATTCAAGAAGACGTTGGAAAACGGAATGAAGTGTGGGAGCATGTGGCAAGAGTAAAGCTGTGGGAGGACAGAAGAGAGTGGAGTAAATTGGTGGAGAAGAAGGAGTTGGATGATGTGGAAGAAACACTAAGTCTGGCAAGTTAGTATCTACAGTTTCATGCCTTGATAATGGTTGGAAACCACCACTCAACCCGACATAGTTGGAACTGAGTTATGATGATTATTATTATTATTATTATTATCATCATCATCATTATTATTATTTTTTTTATTATTATTATTATTATTATTATTATTATTATTATTATTATTATTATTATTATTATTTGTGTAGTATAGTATATTTATTAGCCTCTTTTGGTTCATATATACATTCACATAATATATAAATGAGTTGAACATTTGAGTTGTCAGATTATTAATATTTATAATAATGAGATAAACTTAAACCATATAAACATAATATGACATAATAACATAATAACATAATTTAAATTTTAAAAATTGGGAGTAACATTAAAATTCCATCAGTAACCTTTAATTTAGATTTGATTTTGAGAATCCAATTTAAACTCCTCCACTGAATAAAAACATCTTTCCATGAGAAACCATTTAATTTTTTTCTCCAATTTAATATGGTCATTAAGGTTTTTATATTCTGATGGAATGGAGTTATAAAGGTTAATGCCCGATACTGCAAGCCCTTTCTGTCGCATCGACAGATAGTATTTTAATGATCTTAAATTATTCTTATTCCTAGTATTAATATTATGGACATCTGAATTACAGGTGAATAAATTAAGATTTTTGTGAATAAATGTTATAACTTCATAAGTGTATACACATGGCTTGGGTAGAATTTTCAGTTTTTTTAAAAGTGGCCTACAGCTATCCCTATTCCCAGATTTCGTTATTGCTCTTATTGCCTTTTTCCGTAGAATAAATATCTTGTTACTGTCGGTTGAGTCTCCCCAAAGTGCAATTCCGTAGGACATAATAGCATGAATGTATGAAAAATATATAGATCTTAAAGTTGTGTCATTAACCAGACGATTCATTTTCTTCAACACAAAGCATGCAGTTGCTAGCTTGGATGCTAGTTTTTGTACATTTAGTTTCCAGTTTAAGATGCTGTCTAAGAACAATCCTAAAAAGTTAGCATCCTTTGATATAGGGATATTATCCGTGTCATCATTTCCACTACTATATACATTCAAATTTTCTATAATCTCACCCTTACTCGTATGGAAGTTAACTAGTACTGTTTTTGAATTATTGATAGAAAGGTCATTTACTTGAAACCATTCGTTATTTTCCTTGTTGGAATAATTTGCCGACAGTTCCAGTTCATTCGTTTCAGCATGAGTTAAGATTTGATTTCTATCATCCGCAAATTGAATTAATAATCCCAAAGACACATTCAGTGGCAAATCGTTAGTATGCAAATTAAACATGGAACGACCTAAGATGGACCCCTGTGGAACTCCCGTTTCAATTGTGCTCCAATCTGATCTAACTATTTCTTCTCTATTTGCTTCCTTATTATAGTAGGTGATATCAACACACTGCTGTCTATTTTCGAGATAAGATTGGAACCATTTCAGAGGAATACCGCGTATACCATAAAATTCCATTTTCTGAAGGAGAGTTGAATGATTAATTGTATCGAAGGCTTTCGATAAGTCAAAAAACAGCCCTAAAACATTTTCGCCTTTATCTAATGATTTTAAGATCATGTCCGTCAAAGAAAATGCCGCTGTAAGTGTAGATCTACCTTTCCTGAAGCCTTTCTGATTGGGGTTTATTATTTTATTTTTGTTTAGAAAACTTTCTAGTCCTCTATCCATAATTTTTTCTAGCACTTTTGAAAATATTGGCAAGAGCGATATAGGTCTATAATTTTTGGCACATGTTTTGTCACCTTTTTTTTAAATTGATAGTCCTGGTGTATTTAAACCATTTAGGAAATTGTCCTGTCTGTAAAGAATTGTTGCATATTTCTGCTAGCGGAAGAGCAACAAACTTAGCTACACGTTTAACTACCATTGAGTTTATTCCAAAAATATCTACTGTGCTTGTGCATTTCATTTCTTTGATTATATCTACTACTTCTTTCGATGTCGTCGGTTCTACAAACATAGATTTGCTACGAGTAGAAGAAGCATTTAATTTATTTAACGCGAGTTCTGTGTTTTTTGCACTTGTCAATATATGATTGTTTTTTGCGACTTCTATGTATGACTTATTTAAAATATTTGCTACCTCGTACGGCGTATCAAGTGAACGGCCCTCTGAGAAAACATTTATGTTACGCTTAGGGGTAGGTTCTTTCCCAGATTCTTTACGAATTATATTCCATGCAGTCCTTACTTTATTATGAGATTTTTGGATTTGCTCATCCAAGTACATTTTTTTGGCTTGCCTTTTTACCCTTTGAAATATTTGTTTATAACTGTAAAAATGTTTAGTATTTTCGTCGGTTGGTGCATATTTTGCAATTTTATACAATCTTTTCAAAGGTTGGCTAGAATTAATGATACCTTGAGTTATCCATTTCGAGTCATTCTTTTTCGTTGGTTTATTTAGTTTTAGCGGAAATGCTTGATTTAAGTAATAAGTAAATGTTGTTACTAGATTTTCGGCCTGTGACTCCAGACATTTATCATTCATAACATCCAACCAAGATTCATTTGCTAGCATGTGATAAAAGGTTGCATAATTTCTTTTACTATACATGCGAACATTTTTTGATACTTGATTTTGAACTGATAACTTAATGTTATTGGAAAGGGGCAAACTTGCAATTAGAGCGTTGTGATCTGAAAAATAAACTGTTAAATTATCTACCACACACGTCTCCTGAGGTACGCAAGTGTAAATATTATCGATTAAGGTTTCTGAGTGCGAAGTGCACCTAGTTGGTGTGTTAACGAGTGGTTTCAAGTTGAAAGTATCAAGTAAAGTAACAAAGTCATTTTATTATTAGTATTTATTAAGAGGTTAATATTAGTATCACCACATAAAATGATTGTCTTGTTTTCGTATAGGAGCTTGTTTAGAATATTTTCTATTTTTGAGAGAAATGTTTTAATGTCTCCATCTGGTGTACGATACATTGACGCAATAACAACATTTATATCAGGAAGCTCAACCGCAATACACTCAAAATGATTTTCAGTTGAATTTTTATTAAGATCTTCTCTTATTAGTATATCTGTATTTAATTCGTTTTTAATGTACATACAAACACCACCCGTTTTTAATATGTTTCTGCAATATCCGATCGGAGGTCCGTAACCATTAAGATATTATTATTATTATTATTATTATTATTATTATTACTAGGAAAACGCTTAAGTCCCGCCGCGTTGTTGGATGAGCGTAATTGGTGCATTGAGCTGCCATGTGTTATGCGAATTTTCTGTTGTTCTGTGGCAAAATCATTACTTAGTTGAAATTTTTTTTAAATTAAATTAAATTAAATTAAAAATTAACCTCATTTTTTTTTTTTTTAATTAATCGTAATTGTTAAAAAAATCGTAAAATTGCGATTTTTATAAGAATTAATTTCTCGATTGCGCTCAAATTTTACACTAATATATGCATTCATAAAATAAAGGTTCTGCGAAAAAATCATTACAATCGGATAAAGCATGTAGGTGTTATAAGTCAAAGAATTGTTTAAAAAAAGAAAAAACCTGTAAAATTTCGTTTTTTATGATAAATATTTTTTCAATTGCGCTCAAATTTCACAAAAATATCTTAGTTCATAAAATAAAGGTTCTGTGCAAAAATCATTAAAATCGGATAAAGCATGTAGGTGATATAAGTCGAAGAAATTTTTTAAAAATCGAAAAAAATCGTAAAATTGCGATTTTCATGAGAAAAAATTTTCCGATTGCGCTCAAAAACGTGGCAGTTCTAAGTTCAGAGATTTCGAAGGCCTCCATAAAATTTCATCGCAATCGGAGTATCGGTTTAGCCGGAATCGTGTAGACAAACAGACAAAAATACAAAAAAAAAAAAAAAAAAAAAAAAACATTTCGGATTTTTTTTCTCCAGTGTAGTGAAATGGAATCTTCGCTTCGCTCGCTACGCTCGCTACGCTCATCCAATTATTATTATTCGATCGTAATTTCTCATGGAAGCCCCATATTGATTATATTTGTACAAAACTTCGGTCGTGTGCATATCAACTATATAAGTTAAAACCATTCTATCCGATGACACGTTAAGATTAGTTTACATTTCTCTAGTTGAATCTGTATTAACGTATGCTTTGCTGTCATGGGTAACGCTTCGGTTTCGAATATGACCATGCTTATTAGACTACAAAACTCGATAGTAAAGATAATACACCCCAAAACGCTTGCATAATGTCCACAACGAAATTGAGGACGTCTATAGGACTTGCTTTATATTACCGGTAAGAGAATTATATTTCTACAGGCTGATTTTGAAGTACTTTTACGATACGAAATATAAAATACCCGTGGGCATGATAAAGGAACTAGACTTGCTAGCCAAAACAAGTTTGTAGTACCATTAACAACGAATAAACATGGTGATCGCTGCTTGCGTTTCATGATACCAAGAGTTTTTAATTCTTGCCACCTGAAATTTTAACGTTAGATAAAATATCCTTGATTAAGTTATACCTAAAATCATTTTACCTCGAAAACCTTTCTAAAGAACTGCAATGATTTTTGTGAACTTACTCCTTTTAAGAACTCATTTTCTTTTTCTTTTTGTAAACTCTCACCTTGTGTGTGTACAATTGATTTACCTGATGTAATAGTAATTGTATATTATCGATTTTATATTATGTTTCTGTGATATTTTCAGATCAATTCGATGTTTATTGTATTTCTTACGTCTCTGTGTGTACCTTGTCACTTATATTATTGTGTAAAATTGTTAATTTTAGTCATATTGTAGAATGTTTCACGGCCTTCAGCTATGAGCTTAAACCTAAGTTTATTTTGATACATTAATGTGACCCACTGATAAGCCTTCGGGTTTAGTGGGATAATGTATGCTATGTTTGTACTCTTATGTTTTTGCTACGTACAATAATAAAAAAAAAAAAAAAAAATTATTATTATTATTATTATTATTATTATTATTATTATTATTATATTATTATTATTATTATTATTATTATTATTATTATTATTAATATTATTATTATTATTATTATTATTATTATTATTGTAATGCAAGCTGGAAGGGGGTCGCCTTCGTTTCATCGACACTTCGTTTCATCGACACCGCCGTTTCCTCGACAAATTCATTTAATATTTGAAATGTTCGTGACCACCGTTTCATCGACAACTTTGAGAAGCCCGGCTCCGCCGTTTCATCGACACCTCCGTTTGCTCGACAAAACTCCGAGTAGTAGCTGGTCCGAAAACATTCGCCTCGAGCGCGCTGCCGCCGCGCCGCGGCAATCTTGAATTCTACAATAACGAAGTGTCAATGAAACGAAGGCGGTAACAACTATAGCGTTTTGTTTATTTTGCAACTCCTCAATAATTAAAATAATTATACATAACTAGGAAAACGCCAAAGTTGTTGTAAGACGAGTGAGAGAGCCATGTGTTGGGTACCCTGTGACATTCTCTTTCATCCCCCTACCTAAGGCTGGATCCAGCATGAGTCTTTCTTCCCTAGCCTATCATAGGTTAGAGTGGCGCATTAGCTTAGAGTTGACGCGCCCTTATACCAACTTAACTCAAACCCCTCATTTATACAGTCATATTACAATCCGTCAACTTAAATGCAAATGTTTTCCGGGTACTCAAAACACATGACGTCGCTCACACGTCTAAACAACGACATTTGGCGTTTTCCGGTTACACTGCGCTAGAATAACTTGAATATAAGTAATATTTTGAGCCATCGTTGTTGAACATGGCTTTATCTTCGCAACTAAAGAATAACTAGTCTATGTTTGTTTCCACCGGAGTGCAGGAGGTGGTGTTGGAGCATCGAACCGATCAGTGGCTGGGATCTTGATCCTGCTGGTTCTCATCGGCGTGATCATCTTCCTACGTTGCAGGTACGCGGTCGTAGGTACGATCTGCCACACACTTGTAGTTCTCTTCCCCTAGCGATCAGTGCTGGGATCTGATTCTGCTGGTTCTCATCGGCGTGACCATCTTCCTACGTTTGCCGGTACGCGGGTACGTACATCTGCCACAACTTAAGTCTCTATCCTAGCGATCAGTGCTGGTGTCTTAATCCCTGCTGGTTCTCATCGGCGTGACCATCTTCCTACGTTGCGGGACGCGGGTAACGTACGATCTGCCACTCAACTTAAGCTTCTCTTCGCTCAGTTTGTTCAAGTGTAAGCAATCTGCTACAAAAGACCTTATTTTGTAATCATGTTGTCCTTTGTTAATTTTTTCAAGTTCATGTTCAAGTTTATGTTCCGTTCAAGTTTCAATGTTTCACGTTCAAGTTCATGTTCAGTTTATGTCACGTTCATGTTTGTTTAACGTTCATGTTATGTTGCGGTCAGTCGGTTACGTTCATGTTCATGTTCATGTTCATGTTTAACGGCCACGTTCATGATTTTTTAACGTTTCCTGTTTCACGTTCACTTGTCACGTTTATTTCATGTTTACGTTCATGTTCATGTTCACGGTAACGTTCATGTTCATGTTTACGTTCTGTCACGGTCACGGTCATGTTCATATTTACGTTTCCATGTCATGTCACTGGACACGTTCATGTTCATGTTCACGTTTATGTTCACGTTCAAGTTCAGGTTCATGTTTTCCGTCACGTTCATGTCTGTTTCACGTTCATGTCAATGTTCACACGTCACGTTCATGGTTACGTTTCATGATTCATGTTCACGGTCACGTTTCATTGTTCATGTTTACGTTCATGTTTCCCGTTCCACGTTCAAGTTTCATGTTCATGTTTACGGTCCGTTCATGTTTGTTTACGTTCATGTTCTGTCCACGGTCACGTTCATGTTCATGTGTTACTGTTAAAATAAAAATGTAGAATGTTCCAAATGCGTGAAAACACGCAGTCAAAAGCATATTTAAGTATGATATCTTTGAATCATTGTGAATGACCGTCTGGAGAACAATACTAATCGTCCATTCAGAAGATTATATTGTCTAAAGCTGCAAGTAATCCTAGTAGTTAGATATACGATTATATTTCAAGGCTATTGTATCGGTTTTCTAACGATATTTTTAAAATCAAGGAAAATTACTGCAATGTTAGATAAAGTGAGGTCAAATATAACAGAATATATATTTGGTAATTTTTTGGGGCGGGACGTACCTAACAAATTTGTGACAAACGAGAAACCTGAGTCTTGGTGCTACAGTTAATTTAGAGCGAACGATTTTTATTATATTGTTTCTATAAATCGTTGCCTTCCACTCATTATAAGGCAACAAATTTTTCTCAAATAATCGGTCGATGTCGATTTTCTTTGCAACGGTACAAATAACGTTTCGGTCCGCTATCATCGGGTTAAAACCGGCATTTTTTTTGTTTTGCATAGATACTACTGCATTAGTACCTATCGAAAATAGCCTTTATAACATCGTGTCTTGAAACCCTTGTGGCAAAAATAATATACCCAACACGCAAAACATAACATGCATTCCCAATTTCACACCCCTACTTGGCAAACAATTTTGAAATGCAAATTAGCGTCATAGGAAAAAAGTATATAAGCATATATTTGCATCTAACATGAGACACTTCTACTGTCTAAACGCCCTAGGTGTCAATTGCAACATGCAATGCATGGAAAGACATATGAGGTTTCAACTGTAAGACATACAGTGTTATATGGGTGCCCGCTCTGCCCTGAAACTCAACGTATTCCGCTGGTTAAGAAGATGGAGGGTTCGGAGGTAGTGTAACTGCTTCGTTCGCCTCGACGTACTGCTCGGCAGTCAGGATTAGTGGAGGAATCCTATATGACTAATATATGACTGTCAAGGTTCACCGTCCCTTTCGGATGGGACAGTAGCAGTTGGTCCCCTGGTACTTTCGAAAGAGAGCTACGTGCGGTACCTGTTTCGTTCCTCCCTTCTTTTCAAATACTTTCATCGGTCGGCCTTTTATCCTCATCTATCACCACTCCAATCGTCTCGATAGCCGAGGTAAAAACATTATGTTAAGGCAATATCCAATCCAATTCCATACAGTGTAATTTTCGAGGGTGGTGATTTACATTCAGATTTTTACAGCCAAGGCCACCACAATAGCTCTAACAGTAAACTATGTGATCTTTTTCGTACAACCCGTATATACTAGGGCCTACTGACATCCGAAGTTGTATTACGTATGTAACGGGCATAATTACTAAAGGTTGTTGGTGGATTGGTTGATTAATCTCTAATCTCCCTTAATATTAATGCTTACGTCCGTTACAAATTAAAGAGTAAAATGGCACACACAAATTATTGTAGGCCGATATAGTAGCTAACTATATATAATGACTAAACGCAGAAAGAAAATACTGCATGTGATATTCAAGGTGGTAAAAAAAACTCTCATATGGCTCATTTATGTCCAAAAGAGCGCCTCATAGTAATGTAAAATAATTTAGACGAAGAAAATAGAAAGAAAGATTAATTTAGATGCCGATCCTTGCATGCTGTAACCTCTGTAGATACAGAGATGTATCCTCACCGCTGATCATGCATTGATCATGGGATTATATAGTACTCCATGCATTGATCAGGATTCTGTGGTGTACAAGCGGGCTGCCTACGCCGTCACCTTGCGCGACCGTGCGGTGCTGCGAGCCTAGCGGCGTAACTGGAACTGCGCTGCGAGAAGCGAAAGGAACGCAGCCCTGAAGCTTTGCCCCGCAGTCTTTGTGTTCCTCCCGCGCAGTCCCAAGTGACTATAATGGAGTTCACATCGACTGTTCAGTGGGAAAACAAATTCGCATTTGTACAACCCTTAGAAAGGGTTCTAACTAACAATGTCCGGAGTGTTTTGTATCAAGTGAACCCCATTGTGGCAAAGACGATACCGTCCTCTAAACTAAAAGTGAAAGTTGATAGGACTTACGCTATTTAATAAATTCATTGTCCTTATTTACTTTTTCTATAGCTTTTCGTTTTTTGGAGAAGTGTTTATCTTCGTTTTTAGAAAATAATCCGATTAATCATTCAAAAGTTTATGTTATTTGTTTTGTTTTCAATTCCGCCTTAGAAATTGGCTAACAATGTTCGATTCAAAACATTTTAGGCTCTTGTTTTGACTTGCATGAAGTGAATAAACTATATATTGAATATTGTATTAGTAAAAGAAAAAAATGACACGATTTAACTATCACTTATACACAAGAGACCCACACCTGTCATCTCCATTTCATATTGTTACCCTGGGTAAATGGTTGTAAAAATACCTCTATTATATTCGTCATGCGCCTTTTTCAACCTCAAACAAATTCTTTTCTGAAAGGTTTGTTTTTTTTGGCATTTTAAAGGTTCGCAGACTATAATTAATGTATTGTGTAAATATACTCAATCCACTGGCCAGTAAAATGTAACTAATATTTTTTTTAAAATTTAATCTTATCATTTAATTATTGATGATCGAGTAAAAATTTTACTTTCACACACTGTCTAGACTGCCTTTTCCGTTATTTTTGATTTTTTGAAGGCGATTTTAGCATCATTTTCATTCAAAAGTGTGTATTGAATATTCGACGAATACAGAATAATAACTACTATATTAACTTGTCTAGAGGAGTAGCCGGTATGCTAACACGAATGACTATAAGTACCCTTCATAGTTTATAAACCACTGCAGAACCCGTGGTTGCTTTCATATTAGGCCTACTGTTGTCCTGCGTTCCACGTTCGAATCCAGGATGTTCCTTCCACATCTTGTGTAGGGCCTACACGGATTCCCCGTTATCCATGTGTATATAGGCTATAATAATTTGTGAATTTAGGTTTTTTTGTCCTTTGTAAATCAGTCTTTATAACTGCATAGGATATACGTAAAATAAGTTACATTGTCAGGTTATTTTTTGCGAAAAATCTTTAATATTTGGTTAAAATAAAATTAAAACACCCCTAAGACCCATCTTTTGACAAGGAATTGATTAACATAAACGTTTATATAATTTGAAAACAACGTTAAATAACGCTTGTTATATGCAATGGCATATGCATGTTGTTTTCAGTACCTTTCTCGAGTTGGAAATTTAAATGAAGACGGGCTGAGTGGCTGACAGCAGTAATCAATATGCTATTGAAACCTTCAGTCAAAACCTCGCTATGTTGGCAACATTAGGGGTCTTGAAAAAGACCAGTTCAAGTGTGGCCCTAGGTTTCCTCCACTGAATTGTCGGCGTGAATGCCATTATAGTGCGAACATTTTAACCTAGCGCGGCATTCTCCGACTAAAGTGCTCATATCTCGGTAACCAGGTGCGAATTGACGGGGGGATAAGGTGGGATTTCCCCCCCTGTAATTCATCCGTGGCTCTGTTTTACTGAAAGGTATCCCCGCCAGGGAATGGCTTAAATCCCCCAACTCTGGATCCCATCTCATCTCATACATATCAAGTGACTTTATCTCGTATGTTAATAGAAATAATGGCTGTCAATTTTACACATATTCCCTTCACAATAATGCCTCAGATCGCTTCTAATAGCCATCTTGAGGGCAATAATACCGCCAAATTTTTCATCAGATCGCTTCTGCGGCCATCTGAGGCAATAATGACCCAAAAATTTTCATCGATCGCTTCTAAGGCCATCTCAAGGGCAAGAATACCCCAAAACAAATTCTGCCTTCCGAAGCTGGGGGCTTCGCCCCAGGCCCCGGTTTTGCTACGAAAATACTATTCTGCTAGCCATCCCACCCTCTGCAGAGTCGTTAATTCGCACCCTGTCGTAACAAACGCGAAACAATTGTTGCATAATGCATATGTTTTAGCGGTAATTGTCAGTCAGAATGAGTCCATAGTTCGAGCCGTGGTCGTTTTTTTTTAGACAAGTGAAGTGACAAAGACATTGCATGTGGACCTTTGAATTACGGCGATCCCCCCTCCCCCCGCCGCCGTACACCGGGAGCCCTATATCCTAGGCCCTACTGCACCGATCCTTACCTTCAGCCAAGGTAAGGGTGGTACATTACTTTTGTATTTATTGGCGTTTTCCCATTCCGCTCATGCAGGTCGCACTAGGGCGCCTAGTGCGCACTGATTACCATTGTCTTTTCATTTGTTCAGTTTTGTAATGTTATTCAAGTGGAGGGTGGACAACAATGACATCTCTGCAAACTCGCCGGTGCATACCAATGAAACGCCTAGTCAGTTTTGATATTGTAGATATTTGTACTTCGCATTTTGAAAGTGTGTCCTCTTGTGTGGTGCTGGGTAGGGAGATTGAAAACAATGGAGGCCCTACACACGTAAACAGTCTGTAACAATAGATTTAACGGTAAATTTACTTGTATTTCATTTTTTTAAAATTTTTATTTAACGTCTATCCTATTCAGTTTAAAACTGATTTTCAAGGAAGGACAACTAATAAATCTAATTACATAGAATGCCGAACCAACAATAAAACTACATTTAAGTAAATATTTGAAATGTAGCATTACACCACAATGCATTTAACCACAACATTTTGGTAACAAATAAAAATGTGAATATTAAATGCACTTATTAATGATTATTGTTAGTGGTTTGGGCAGTAAGACGAAACTGAAGTATGTTGTACTCCAGAGTAGAATGACCATCTGTTTGATTCATTTCCCTTGAGCCAAGATTAATTATTGCAGTCTGATTGTTTCACGATTGAGGAAGAGAGGATGAGTGTAGCGGTGCCTGGTAAATACATACAAAGTATTGAAAGATAACGTTTTTAGGTAATTCTCCCAATATTTTAAAATTGTTGATCGTGATAGAAATAAGTTCCTAGATTAAATTCTGAAGCATTTAGAAAGTCATTATTGTACAGAGGCGTATCCGTATTGTGAATCATTTCTTATGATATTAGAAGCCAGTTTACTGATCTAGGAATTGTACAATTTACAAGTAAAATTGAAGCAATGATTTTGAATCAAAGAGCAAAAGAATTGATTTTACTATTTATTTGTAGGTTTATTGTCTGTGTGTTTGTTGTATGTTAATTAGCCTTCATAAGTTTTCTTATTAAATGATTTTGCTTTTCTCTTTGTTTGCTCATTATTGCTTTGTTAATGAATGAAAATATCAATGTATTGTCAATTTTATTTTTTTCTGCCTATATGTCTGGTTGCCGCCTACTGATGGAGCTTGCAACTTGAGTTAGTGTCCTGTATCTTGCTGTGATCAGTTTAACATGACCAATTTTAAATAATGATATATCTGCTATAATTTATATATAAGTGTCAGATTTTTTGGACAAACTGTTTATCAAGATTTGAACACAAAAATGAGATTGAACCAAGAGTTTCTTCTTCCGCGAAAGTTTGATTTATACTTCCCCCTGATTTGCTGTTCCTGATTTTTTTTTGGTAAACCTCATATTTTCGTTTGAGTGGGATCGTCTAATAAATCTTTTGTCTTTTCCGTTTTTTCTTTTTAATGTTTTGTTTCTCTTTCTATGTTCTTTTTTTCTTTCTTTTTTCATTTCCACACTTTTCTTTCGTTCTTTTTTTTCCTTTCTTTTCTTTTTTCCCGGCCACCCCTTTTCTATATTTGATTCAATTCATTAATCATTATCAACACTTCATAAGATATCCCCTCAATAACACAACTTTGCATTTTCTACAATTCTATTCCATGTTATTTTATATTACGCGATTTTTTTATCTTCTATTTATTAAAACAACTGCACATGTACACCGGGTTATTTTGAAATTAGTGCGCATATATATACACCTTTTACACCTCCTCAAGGAGACGGTGCAAAAAGTGTAAGTTGAATTGACCCCCGGACAAAGAACACGTCTTTTGGAAGAATTTGTAATTAAACCCTGGACAAAAGAACCTTATTTCTTCAAAAAGTGCAAAGGTGTAAAAATTGATGGACAAAAGAACAGACCTCGTGTCGTTCCTGCAAAATTAATATCTGTCCACTTGTTAATAGGTTACATAATCATTTATTAGATGGTTTAAATAAGACGAAATAAGGTAATAAGGTTGTAGTAAATAATAAGAATAAAAGTTGTACAAAATTTTAATCATATGGGATAGGCCTACAAAAATATTATGTTTGTACTTGGTTTGTATTAATAGGCGCCAGCACTGCCGCCTGAATCTGGACCCGCATTTTGCATTTTTGTTGCGGTGAGGGTGGAAGAAGATTGATGTGATGCAAACCATGCCCAAACTAACTCTGGAAACTTTTCGGAAATTTGGTTGGTATTTTTAACAAGGTAAGCTATGAAAAATTGTGGTGTTATTACGAAACAACCTATTGTTTAGGGTTAATATCGTTTCCCCTACTAAGCTTACTTTTAGACGTAACCCTAGCCTAGGCCTAGGCCTAGGGGCTAGGTACTGTAGGGCTCGATCGAGGGTAGGCTAGAATTCATGAATGGAAATTTTGAGGTTAGGTTT